>JAODLL010033388.1:3533-22611 GCA_026546735.1 Forbesichthys agassizii | reverse complement strand
ATATATAGAGAGAGAGAGAGAGTCAAAGAGAAGAGAGGAAGAGAGAATTAAATCCACCATTCAAAGATGATTGTTTAACAACAGGGCTACATACTGTATAGCATGAAGGAATCAATACACAAGGGAGGTCACTTTGATCCCAATTTACATTCAATGGCTGCGCTACGTGGAAATCAATTATCTTTGCATACCTTAAACACATTTATCTTGTCAATGGTTTGGTTTTTGCTATTTAGTTTTGTTGTAAACATTCCACTCATAAAAGCCAATTAAAACAACGCGTGAAATAATACTCCCCTTAGGCCTGCAATATTACTGATTTAAGAAAACTAACAATGTCAAATGTCATTAGGATATAATACAAAGCAAGCTGCTGTTTTAAAGACCAGAAATAGTATAGACCCACAAAATGCTTGTTTTGGGCTATAAAATAGCTTTATTCTGTAACGTGGGTAGGCTTATATTCGGTTGTATTGTATTCTTACTGTTTTACTGCCCCTATGTGTAACAAAAGGCTGCAATTCACGTACGCCACATGCATGTTAACATGCTGACACCTGTGGGCTAAATGAGAATTTACTAGGGATTCATAAATTAATATTAGTTCAGGCAACATTGTGGCCCAGTGGATAGCACTGCAGCAAGAAGGTCCTGGGTTCAAACCCCAGTCCACCTGGCCTTTCTGTGTGGAGTTTGCATGTTCTCCCCGTGTCTGTGTGGGTTTCCTCCGAGTGCTCTGGTTTCCTCCACTATCAAAAACATGTCAGGTTCACCCTCCAGTCAATGCCATTGACCAGACACTGGCCTCAATCTGGAGTTGGTCCCCAGGCGCTGCACAGTGGCTGCCCACTGCTCCCTTGAGGGATGGGTTAAATGCAGAGAATGAATTTCCCCCTAAAGGGGATTAATAAAGTATGATTTCTATAATAGCTTTGTCTCCAAAACAGAGTAACACTACAGTATTCCAGTCTCCTTATAGTTAAATGGTTTTCTACCTACTTAAACAGTGGAAATCTTAATTCACACACTTTATCTCTGTTTGAAGTTTGATGTCAGTATGCATCAGTTATAATGCAAAAAATGTCATATACAATAAAAGACTGAACAAACCGTGTGTACACAAGCCCACACTTGAGAATAAGTCTAATCAGCTACGTTAACTCAAAACACCTGTGTGGACTAGCCTGGTGTAAACAGAGCAAATATTCACTTTGTGAATAGAGTCTGGCCACGCTCTGTTGGGAAGTGTTCACAGTCATTGCCTCCTGTTTGGGGTGGACCTCTGGTTCATTTTGAAACTATTAGACAGCGTTTAACCAATCGGCGTTAACTCTTTTGACCGCTTCATCTTCAACATCCACCCACCTCTCCACCATGAGGACTCGAGCCTTCAGCTGCTTTGCCCACAGACGCTGGAATGCCCTTTCCTGAACATACGACATGCTACCACAGTCACCTCATTTGCTAAACCTCTTTAAACCCATCTCTTCAAAGTTGCCTATAACATTTAACCCTTTGTCCACTCTCACTTGACTCCCCTGCCCTCCCAACAAGCATGTATTATTATTCTACTTTGTGTATTTCAAAATAATTTTCATTTAATTGAATATTGTCTCAAAATGTTTTAATATTAGTCAAATGTCTAATGCTATAGTATAAAGTATATCTTAATCAAATGTTTCATATACTGTAGATATTTATATTTGCCTATTTACAATCTAAGATTGAGTGTTTTGAAAGGCATCCTGAAATAAAATGTATTATTATTATTATTATTATTATTATTTTTATCTAGCTCTACAACCCCCTGAGATGATGTTAGCGGTTAACTACATATTTTAACAAATATATAGCCTATTGATTGATAAGCCTATATTGACATTTGTGATTTACAAGTATTTGTATATAGACCTACAGATCACATTCTCATTAGGGGCTGAGCCCCCCTTAAAGGTCTGATCCAAGCATCACCCTTGTGTTGTTGTCATAATGACCTGTAGGTTAAACATGTTATGCCTAAGCTTTCCACTATTCGCATGTGCACTAGTTGTAATTAACACAGTCAGAAGGAAATAAGCTCAGCATTGACGGATGTGATTGCGTCTGGCAGTGTCTCAGCCACACTTTCCATCTCCTGCCACACACAATGCATACTGTATAGCCTACCTGTGTCTCTGTGTTAATCTGGGCATACCATACACTCGTGGAAGAACTAGGGTGATGGTCCATCGTGCGTGTGTGTCCTCAGTGGGTGTCATTGCCTGGTGTTGAACACAGGGTGGGGCTGTGAGACCTTGCCATTGATCCCTCTGTTTATCGCCAGCAATATTCTCAGTGTGTCGGTTTGTTGACATCACACTGACAACACCGCTGTCATCTTAATGTCATGGTGGTGGTGGAGCGAACACAGCATGGCTACCACGCTGTCTCGGGGATGCCAGCGCTGCCTGCTGGGAAACAATGGATTGGACAGGGCCGCGGAGCTATGACAAGGGAGGAGACAAGATGCCAGGGTCACTGAAACTCATGATCTTTTTATTTAAAGTGTGATGAGATGTACCGGAGCATGATATTATGGGATACACATGAGAATCCCAACAGCCCCTGCTGCCCTGAAAAATGGTTAAGCACAGAAAGATCAAGTATCTGCGTAGGAGCTGAAATAAATCAAAGCCAATCCAGAAATGTTTGATGCTCAATGATCCTTCAAAGTATTCCATTGTTTTGACATATGTAATGGAAATGAACGGCATTTTGTGTCAAAGGAGGTTCCATCTAAACTCATTCTAGAAGAGGGAAGTGTTCAATTCTAAATATCACACAAGACGGCTGAAGTTAAAATGGGGTTTGGAGGCATTAGCGAGGTTATTCCTCTCATTAATTAAAGATGAAGTGACTTTCAACCTATCAGTCTTCAGGCTATTAGTGCTGCAAAGGGGTCCCTAAATTCAATCTTTTGCGGTGATTTTGTGGTAAGTTATTGACTGAAGGGAGCTGAAAGGACAATTATTGAAATCTTGTAAACTTTCCACATTTATTTTCTCGTTTCTTTTCTGTTATACTAAAGTACAACATCAATTTAAAATGTATTGTGAAAAGTGAACATGTAAAAATACAGTGAACTATGTTTGTATTTTATTTTTTCTGGAAGACATTTGCATGATGTGGGGCCTTTAAATCATAACAGTCTTCTATTAATCACAAACATCATAACTGTCCACATTGTACAGTATGGGAAATCCACTAATTATTTTAGTACTGTTTTCTGCCATTGTAAATGGTTACTATGATTTATTTAGAACATACATACAAGATAATAATTATAAATATATAATATGCTTGCTTTTATGTATTGCAACTATAAAGACTTATGGCTTCTAATATAATTATATGTATGGGCCAACAACTTACCGTATTTTTAGTAATTAATACAATTCCACTAACTTGACTTGCCTGGTAAAGTACAGTCCTTGGCTTTTTTGTTGACTACCTGAAAAACTTGATTTAAAGAGATAAGGAAGTAGAATATCTGTTATATGTCCTCTTATGTAACAGCTAGAACAGATAGATGTTATTCACCATTCATTTTTACCAATAGCTTCTTTAGTCACTGGGACAACCAATTCTGTATGAACTTCCATTTGATTTTAAAACTGACTTTTAAAAACATAGTTGATTGAATACAACATAGTGATTAAATTATGAAGCTGGTTCAACCAAAAATAGATGCTACCAGACAAGTATGTGGTCTAATTCTAAATGATATGGAGCAACGGTTAAATAATCCTAATGTAATAGAGAACTCAACCATTCAGAATTATTATTGTAGACCACATGTTTATTTTTCTTATGCTCGGCTTCCTATTAAGTATATGTTTTTTTAAAGAAAGAAAGTGTGAGGTGAATGGAGAATAATATAATCTATACAATGTTGTCCAATGTCCACAGAGTGTAAAAAAGACCCGTATCACTTTAAAGCTGTTGTAAGAAAGATTTGAGAGTTGCAAGGAAAGATATACTGTATATAAAAGAATGAAAGATTTACAAGATTTTGTAAATCAACAACCCAAAAACCCACTCACTCATCCTTTACCCTCTGGAGCCTGTTGGTCTGCCATTGAGAAGCAATTGACAAACCTATTGTAGCTTATTGACAGACAAGGCAGAATTGAAGGACTAATAAGGGAAATTAAACCCTGATTGGTCCAAAATCCTTGAGTAGCTGACAAAATCAAAATAATTTTAAATGGAGGCAGGAGCTATCAACCAGAGCAGGTATTCTCAAAGCATTTCACTCACTGATAGCTGATAGATGCCTAACATTTCTAACTAATTACACTGAAATGTATAACTCTAACATCCTACCTACAGCACCTTTAAGATGGCCTACAACATTTTTATTTAGTTATACTGTAGGTATACATTTATTTATTTACATTTTTCTTTTTCACATTATGTCAAATAATATTTTCTCTTTTATTGTTGCATTTTAAATAACACAACATTTGGAATCTGACTTAATTCATTGGAGATTTATGTCACCTAGTCAAGCTAAAAATTATGGCTGGAAAATAATTACTAAATTAATGTAGAAATGTATAATTTGGAAATGCAATAGGTACCAATTGAAAGGGTCCCTTTTCACAGGAACTTGGCTTTCTCTGAGCTACAATCAATCATCAACTATTCAAACACAATCAAGCATGTTGTGCCATGGAACCACAGAGATCTATCCTCTAATTACCTATACAATCACATCTGATTGGTCATGTGTGTATTGGTCATATTCCAAAAAGCTCCAGTTTAAACTGGCACAGATGAAGCTCAATTTCTGCCCAGACCAATACCATGAGTCAGAAAGCAACCCAACTCAGCAAGAGGCCAAGGCCTGAAAGGAAGGAACTGTGTTGACATGGCTAAAACATAACAAAGTTGTTATCGGCATGGGAATACATAAACATTATTTTTAAGGCACTGTAATCCTATGGAAGTTAATTCTACTTATTCATATTTTATGAATAAAACAAAAAAATAGTTTTTCTTAAGGATTGGAAGGATACAATTGATGCATTGTCACCTGCATTTTCATACAATTAAATCCTCCTAAAGTTAAATATACTACCATGATAACTTGCTAGTTCCCTTTAGCAGGTGAAGATGAATGGTTTGTTTGCATGCAGCTCATCATTTCACCATCCCATGAAACAGTGTATACACAACACTGTTATTGGTGCAGTTAAGCAGAATTGTACAAATAAATGACTAATGGAATGGAGTGTCAAGACAGTTTGGTTTATTATATTTAAATGTCCCTTTGTTATTGTGCTGATTTACTGAGAGCCTTTCGTACGGTTTGAAAAAAGATTTTCACATTTCTGTGGACTATGCTCTCATCTCTAATTTTTGCAGCTTTGTAATTGATTAGTAATTTTCTAGCAACAGAAAGTAATCATTTAAAAATTATCTGGGGGATTGCCATAACGCCTTAAAATTGACGTCATGTCAGTCTTTGATGTTAAGTCAAAATGTAATTAAAAACGTATTAAAACTGTTGAAGGAAAAAACATATCCTTGTTTTCATTTAAATGATATGCGTGTGTTCTAATAAGTTGTTAGTTCTTCAAAATACAGAGTGATGTGAACGCTCACTGTTTAACATTCCAGGTGAATATGACGCTACAGCTACAGAGTGCAACTGACATCAAGGCAAAGGGTTGCAACTTTAAAATAAACTAAATGATTATACAATACATCTCGTAGTATCATGCATATTGCACAAGCAGTTTCAATGGCACACACAATGGCAGTTGTTTAACACATTTACTTGATTTACTTTTAACCAGTGCAATGCTGATATTGCCCTGCAGATGACAGCAGGATCATATTTAAAGACACACACGCCCATAGCAAGTTGTTTTTCCAAACATTTTCTTAAATACTAATACTATGCTTTAGTTACTAATATTCCAGTAATTTTCATAGTTATTACTTGCTCCAATTGTAGTTATGTTTTAGTTACTAACACTTATTCATAAGATACTACTAATTATTAAAATAGTTTCTAGTATATATTGATGTTGCTATATTCATTAGATACTAGACTAGTTATTCATTAGTTTCTGGTGAACTACACACACATTAACAAATGCATACAAACATTCCTAGCATTTTTTTCATCTGGCATCTCCTGTTACACCCTGCCTCACCAGTAGCCGGCGTCACCAGCAGCAACAGAAGATTGCCCTAATTCATTTTATCTTGCTCACCTGTTGCCTGTTACGTTCCTTTATATTACTGTTTTCTACCCTGGTTCTCCAGTTTGAACACACATACCTGAGTTATGTTGCATACCACCTTGATTTAGTCAATATCTGTTTAGTTAGAGGGGTTTTGTCCCACGTGGCTATTTTGCCACTAAATACAATGTGCGCTCCCAAGTCCATTCTCACTTATGTAAACAAAGATGTAATTATATCTTAATTCAGACATGCAGTCTCTTCGGTATAGTCCTAAAACATAATGCATGATGTTGGCTTTGAAATGAATAGAGACTTCTTACACTTGGCTACTTGCATTGTGTTTTGCCCTTTACCCATAACAGCAGATTCAAAGTTGAAAAATACCATTTCAATTTAAAGTACCTGGCAACTCTCGCGCCATTTTGCACAATCCCAATAATGTCTGTGATACTTGAACTGCTGAGGGGAGCAATTTAAAACCTGACCATAGCTGTTGTGAGATTTCTTTTCTGTCCAGACATGAGCATATTTGCTGACATTTCACTCTGATGTTTACAACTTAAATGAGATTTTATCCATATTTTTGCACACAATACATATCCATTTTGTATGACTAACCACAAGTATATTAATAAATACAATCTATATCAAATAGTATATATCATGACACATTTAATGATGTTTTCATCAAGACACTAACTACAGTAGAATGAATTTAGGAGATATTAATGATTGGAACACCCTATACTGGAACACTGCATGGTAATCATATATATATTTTCAATGCAAAGTAAATGATGACAATAATGATTATGACCTTTTGAAGAACCCGGCGTTGCTTTACAAAGAAACACATAACAGAAACAAAATACAATCGGACGACAGAAAATAAAATGTATCAAGACAAACAGAGAGGGGTATTAGGGCATGGCTATAATCAATTTTTAACATATTGGGCGTTTCTGGAAGATGGAGAGTATCTCAGTCATGGAAGGCTTGTAGATCCAGAGCCTTGGGGCAACGCGTGAGAATGCCATGTATGAATTCAATGACGTGACAATGACTTTCAGAGTATAAATATCACACTATGTCTAAATAAATAATAATAAGCCCAACCAGTTGGGAGGATAGGGGGGGCACACCCTCCCAATTTCGTAGGGAACAAGATCCTTCCCCCCGTTTGGAAAAAAACATTTGATTTATGTACGTGTTATATACAAACGTCCGATGTAGCATAACCCGAGTTACATTTGTTTACAGAGGCGTCGGGTTATGACTGGAAAGGCAGGCAAGTACCTGGGGCCCCGAGTTGTAAGGGGGCCCCCGACGGCCACTGAACAACGACATGAACGGCACCGAACGCCCTTTGATCACCAGCAGCAATGTGCAGTAGCCTACTGCAACGACACATTCAAAATCCCCCCCCTAGCCGGGGCCCCATGGATCTTTGACTCGTCTAACGATAGAAACGAGAGACCTAGGCCGTTCAGATTAAACGTGCAAACAATGGTGCAGATCCGATTATGTGTATTGGTTGATATAGTCGGAAAAGACGCTGTGTTAACAGAGAAGACGCAGCACGCCGTTTGAGAGGAGCCGTTTGAAAGTACCCCTAGCCAAATTGTGTTGTGATACACGCGTGTGCATGGCAATGCCAAAACGAAGCGGACGTAACCTTATGTTAATGAGAAAAGGAAAACGGCGAGAAGAAAAGACAAAGCAGGATTTTAATAAGTGTTTAGTGTGACAACACTGGCACAGTTATCTATTTAAATCTAAAGCTAGCCTACATTATGCCATTTGCTTAAATGAGTGGTGGGGATCCAAATGCATTTTAGCGTTTTTCTAAAGCATTAATAGGTCTACAGGCTTACATTAAGTTTAGTTTCTGAGACAAATTCTCATGCAACTTGTAGTCTAGTTGCCAACACGTAGGGAAATAGCCGATGAGTTCAATATAGGCTCTCAAATGTACTGTAGCCTATTTGTTGCAATGTTATTCTGTAATCTGTATCATACTGCACACATGCACACCCAACATGCACTGCACAGACACATACTAAATAATTAAGTCTTATTAGTATTAATAAGTAATACTGTTATTGTTATTATGCTTATTTCTAGCAGTTCTATCATCAAGCTACCTCATTCAGTACTGTTCAAAATGATGAAGAGGATCTATCACCATGGCAGTACAGCAGTTAAATACCCACAGTAACACCTTCCTATAGTAACAGCATCACCATCACAGCAGGTACCATAGCTCTGTGGTTATATCACACCACCATGCACTGGCCAAACCTCCTAGTCATGCTGAATGGTATGAAATAGTGAATGAAGGAGCTGCTTAAATCAGAGATGTAGTGTTAGTCCTAACCCTAAATCCAGAATTCCAAAAACAGCGCTTATGCAGTCAACAACCATGAAGCTGCTAAGTCCCTTGGAGTAAATTAAACCACCTGCTGTATGCCCAGGTGCTGGAGTCACCTGACCAGCCGAGAAGATGTGCATCACGCACCTCCACGCTGCTCGGAAGCCCAAACACAAAATTAGGAATGAAATCCTGTTGATTGACACCTAACAATAAAATACTGACTTTAAAGGATAAAAAGGACAATTGGTGAGCTATCGCTTGGCTGCAACACTATTAATGAAGATTTTATTTGAAAATAACCTATATCTTGTAGCACCCATTCACCTCTTCGCCTTGGGCCTCCAGACACCACCAGACACCATCGCCCCTGCCTAAGTGAAACATCCGTTGGTGAAACAATTCAATTTAAAGCAAAACCAAGCTTCTTTGTAATAGATTCTCTTCACTTGTGTTCCATAGCAGCTTCGGTCTTACCCACACAAGCTAGCAGGCTACGCAGCAGTGGTTTTTATTGCGACATTCGTTTATAGACAATAGTTTTTAAAAGAAATCTATAATTTCAAGGCATCGATGGGCATTGTGCTTTCTTTGACATAATCTTATGGATTATATTTTATATATAGTAGACAAAAAACATTCTGACTAACCGATTAGTGAAGTTTAACGTCTTTAGATTAACATTGCAGTCAATGGAAAAAATATGCTTTTGGCACCAAATTGTGAAATGGCCGTGCCCTTAGTATGCTTCAACTCATAGTAAAGTGTTGACTCCCTGATTATTCACAACATTTCAGCAAGGCCCTGCCTCTCATTCAGATCCATCAGAATGTCTCCAGTGGATCAATGGAGTTTTAGCACCTTAGAGACATTGACATTGGCTGCATAAAACAGCACAGGCACACATGCAGCAGTTTAAATGTGACCCCTGAGCTGAGCTGTCGTAGCCTCTACTAAAAGCCTATGGGCCACATACATCATCCCTTTTAGATGTGTTTTATTGGGCTGTGTTGGAAGTTGAAAATCTCTCATAAAGTCACTTTATATGACTTCAAAGTACCCTGGCCAAAGAAAAGAGGTCAGGGAGATGGCAACACCTGCTGTCCTAACAAAAGGCAAGCCTCACCCGGAGATTCTCAGTGTAATGTACCCTAGGGCTTGCTTAACAAAAATGCCAATCTTTAGCCTACCTCAACACGTGTGTTTTATCAAGGGGTTTAGCCTTGACAGCAAACACACAACCCTGCTAATAACACTTAGCTAGCATGTTGGCTTGCCTGCCTGGCTGATTTTCAAACCTGCTTTAATGACCTTTCAGTAAGGATGTAGCAGACCTAGCAGAGGTGTTGTGGCTGTGAGGTGTGTGTGTGTGTGTGTGTGTGTACACTGTATGCAATGGAGGTGGGGGCTGAGGTATGCTGCGGGGGTTTGACAGAAAGCGAGAGAGACGTGTGTGAATTGTATTATTTGCAGAGACGAACATCTGGTGTCTGCCTGCTTGTTTGGGGCTTCTCTGACAGCAGGGCGAGAAAGCGGTCTGCCGCTGTTTGTCTCCCTCTCGGCTCACCTCCCCCCTCCCTTCCTCTCTGTCCCCCCCCCCCCCTACTCTCTGTTTTCCTCTGAGGACTTTGTCATCTCTTCCTCAGAGATAAATAATAGAGCAGCGTTATATACACACAGTTCATTCACTTTTAGCTAGCCGGAGAGGGTTTTTGGGTGTGCGTCAACATCCGTATCGCTGATGATTGTTGTCAGTTACTCCTCATGGCATTTATTTGCTATGCTCCTCCTCGGGGGATAAGCAGCATGGGTGTTTAGGCAGCATATCTGCTGACAGTAGTGCTGCATTAGAGAAATGCACACATCCTCTCTGTCTGCATACTGTAGGCTAACATGTTGCCGCACGCTCACACACACACATGCACTAGTAGCCTGACATTATGCAGGCAGACAACAAATACACAGTACAAAATAAGTTTTCCTACATAATCAAACAAATATGCAATCTACTGTATGTTTTGCAGTGAACTAAAAAAAATCCATATAAGTGAGAATTTCACTTCTGCCAATATAAACCATCCAGTTGACAGGTGTATCAAGTTGCTGATTAAACAGCATGATTATTGGCGCAAGTGTGTCTTGGACTGGTCCGAATAAAAGCCCACAATAAAATGTGCCGTTGTAAAAATACTGTCGTACTGTCTGGTGGACAGTACTGCAGTCAGCACACCAATTGCAGCTACATGTGGCGTTGTGTTGTTTGATGAAACTGCACAAATAACTAAAAAAATGCTAAATAAACTGTTATAGAAGTAATCTTAGATATTCTACTCAAATGTGAGGGAAAATAACATCAACATGTTTAGCCTACCTCAAGATATATGAAGGGGTATATCCATAATGCATACACATCCATGCTAATAACACATTGCACACGTAATTTTTCTGGCTGGTTTTAAAACCTGTTTTAAAAACCTTTCAGTAAGGCCGTGTTCAGACTTTTTTTTTTTTTTTTTAAAGCCTGGGCATTTTTCATGTAGAAAAAAAAGCAGCTAAAACGGTTGTTACGGGAAACACCAGTTCTCAATACGCAATACTGTCAACTGTCAAAAAAGCGGATGACTTTTGGCATTTTCTTCTGAGAAGTTGAACTTTTCTCAACTGAAAAAGAAGCCCAGAGGTGCTGGAAAATACATTTAAATAGCGTAACAGTGACCGCCAACTTTTTTGGGGGTTCTGGTGCCAGAAGAAAAATTCACATTCACTTTATCCATTTACTTTTCGTAAAATCCTTATTTAAAGAGATTTAAGCCTGTAACCAAGCCATCCAATTAAGAGAGTGATTGTGACCATAAACAATTTGGAGCAAAAAACATTTAATAAAAACGGAAAAAAGGCAAAGGTACAAAACTGTGTACATAACATATTGTAATAGTGAAGGAACTGCACATCCCATAATCCATTGCGAATCCCAGAAAATGCCTATTCTTGCATGGTTCTTCTTAATTAGTTATCAGATTGTGTATATTATACCATTATAATAGTATAATACAATTGTTTTCATATTATTTATACTTCTAACATAAACAATCGTACTTTTCAGCACTAGCAATACTCACTAGCTGATATGACTTTGCAGGGTTTGAAACATTTCCATTATAACAAAAAGCACAGATCTTCTCCGAGTTCCGAACAGCTCCGAAGCGCTAAAGCAAGATCTTAAGATTAGGATGGTATCACGAGGATAGCCAGTTCCACCAATCAGAGACGTCGCTTTCACACTCTAGGATTGTGGGTACTGTAGTTATCCTTGATATTATGAATAAATCATGTTTATCTTAAAACAAGGTTGATATCATACAAACTATTGATTCACAACCTCGTAGATGTTTGGTTTGGTTCCAAGCTTAAAACATTTTATATAAGGATTTTCCAAAAAGCCATTAGAGAAAATGAATAGGAAATATACTTCCGGAACCACACTGTTATGCTCTATTCAGCGTCCATAGTGCTTTTTAAAACACGGTCCGCTCTAAAAAGAAGTCTGAACACAGCCTGGACGTCTTTCGCTGCTGGCAGAGGTGTTGTGGCTGAGTGGTGTGTATGATGATGTGAAGATGCAAACTATTGCAATGTTTATATCATAATTTAAAGGATACATATTGATGTTAGGGTAACACTGACAAGCAACAATTGTACATATCATTTATATAAATGTGATATGTAAATAATAAATATACAAAAATACTATGGCATAAACAAATCTGCATATGCTAACGTCCCAAGCTAGTGACACCCTGAGATGCAACTCTACTCGTTATTTTTAGTAGCTACCATATTTTTTTAACCATTAACCATTGATTTCTTTGTTTCTTTGTTTATGCTCTACAGTTACGGTCATGTTCGCTTTGAGTATCAGTGGGAATAATGCAGATGTTGCATATTCTCCTGTGTTGTATTCATATTATCATTATCGAGTGCATTCGTTTGGTCCTGTTATCTTTGTACTTCTTATCTTTTTCTGGTGATTTTATGCTGAAACAACCTCATTTCCCCAATAGGTTAAGTCTGATCTAATCTATTTGTAATACGATCCCAACAGTATAGTATTTTGATGTAATTAAAAGACCATTGATTTTAGAGTACAAACAACAACACTACATGCTTTCACAGTGCTATATTGCAAGCATGAGAAATAATATGGACTACAAACTGTAGTCTATAAAATCTCTCCTGTGCATTCCTGTCAGCACTGTAGTATTATACTGGCTGACAAAACAGGGATTTAATAAATCAATACTTATTTTTCCTAAGGTAAAATATATCTGGAAACTTGCAGAAAGACGCCACACTAAGTGCTTGATCCAACATGCCTACTGAGATAATCCTACAGTACATGTACGTTATCCAAACCCTCTGGCTCCACAATTTCCTCGATAATAAGAGAAGAACACAATTACTTTAATCCTTGTAACATTTGCCAGTGGCTACCCTACACTTTCTGTCAATATCTTTTGTTTTAGTTTGTTTTAGAGTAACCTCTATCATTGATTAGTTACAAAGAACAGATGCAGAGGATTTAAGGGGAATTAACTGAGGCCATTGTGTGCCAAAGTGGTTTCTCTTTCTCCAAACCCTTGGAGAGTTTATTTTATTTATCCGATGCTAGCTGTAGGACCAGTTCCTCATCTTCTGACATGGACCTCAACTTGGATCCAAGAAAGGGAAATACAAAACATACTTCACAGAGTTGTTTTACAGCAAACTGCAGGCATTAGGCTAAACTGCTTCTTAAGGTACAGTTTTTGACGTGATGCCACAGATGTTTTAATAGACACAGAGAAGAAAATGGCGGCTTGATCTTACAAAGTATTTATACATAAGCACCAAGAGAACATTCTGAAGCACCATATGAGCCGAATGTGGCACCTGAAAAATAGTTAGCGGCGCAATTCAAAGGATAACGAAATTATTAATAGGGTGTGTATTGCAGTAGTTTCTTCTGGCTGCAGTACCACCCCTTGCCACACGTCACATCTGCTTCAAGCCTAGAGTCAACACCTGACCCCTCGGTGAGGGATTAACATATACTGGGTAGCTTCTACATTCTTACATAAACATACACCAAAATATATTTTCCAAGAATTATAATAATAAATACAAGTATCCCTTTCAAATCTTTGAAAAAAATGTTTTCTACAGTAGCCTACCAAATACTTAGAAAAACTTTAAATTAGTCTTAAATCAATGCTTAATAACCAAATTAAAAAAAAGGTTTGTCCACCTCCGATATTGTGGACTGAATGCTCACTGAATAATAACTATTTCATGTTTATTTTCTTATGCTGAAGTTATCTTTTGTAAAAGGCTGTCTCGTGTGAGGCCTTTTGAGTTGTTACTGTGATTAAGAGACATTCAAGCAAACCTTAGGCTTTTAACAGCAACCATTATGTGAATTTTTAGAAAAAAAAATGTACACATATCAAAGACTTGCTCTCCAGCAACGCATACAGAATTGATATATAATCAGTGCATTTAGCATAACTTAACATTGGAATCCCTATTGCTTTCACTCATACAGTATATCATTCATTATATCTATCATTGGTGGTCAAATTGAAAGTGCACAACTCAATTGAGTGGTAGCCAAAAGGTTGGAGTACTGTAGATGGGAATGCAAGCTTGAGCATGTGGGAGGAGCATGCACATTTTGAGTCCCTATCTGGTCTCAATTTTTGGTTCAACAGTAGTGCTCTGCTTTATTTACAAATGTATAATTACATAACCTACACATTTTACTGATTTACAAGGCCTGTAAACAGTTAAGTTATCCGATGAATTCCACGTTGTAAGTTTAACCTCCGACTTGGTCATTGAGTTACGTAGTTGGTTGTTATGCATCAAAATACCTTGCTTGTCAATAGGCGTGTACTGATGCCTTTAGTCAGCTCTGTGCCCAGACTTTAAAGGCTGGCTCTGCGAGACTAGATGCTATCTTAAACCCAGTGCAAGGCTACACCAAGTGTGACGCATACATGTCTTTGCTAGTTTCAGACCGACGTTCTCATTTTCCCATCCAGCGCCCATGTTGTTTAAATAGCAAATGCACTTGCATATATTTCTGAGTGCCCGTGGATGTGTTTTTCTTAAAATAAGGTTTGTTGAGGCACATTGCTGTCTTTTTTTATCTTAGCTTTTTCTTATTTGATAAGACAGTGAAGACAGACAAGAAGCGAGTGAGAGAGAGATATTGGGAGATTGGTTCGAGTCTCCCAGGGCACTTAAGCACATATGGGCAGGGAGTTATTCTATGCGCCACAGCTCTACCAAGTGTCTGTTATCTTGAAGCAGTGGAAAGTGATTGACAATCGCCGTGGTCTGAAGTCAATAGCTGGGCCATTTAGCCGAATTTGTGCCATTTGCTTGTTTTTCCAACACTAAATCTAATAACACATACATATATTTACCTATTCAAAATGTTGATTGGTCCATCTCAAGCAATGTTATTTAACTTTTAGCAATGTTTTAAAGTGGCATATGGTTTAATTTTTCTCAGTCCTGTTACCAAAACTCACATCATTTTAAATCATTGTTTAAAAGCACATCAACCAATTTCTTTGTTATCCCCTCAAGAAAATGTTTATTTTAAATAAGATGTTAAAATACTTGATATTTGTGACAAAATCTATTGTAAATGTGTGCAAGCTGTATTTCTTTTTAAATTCAAGAAATTTTTTCCTTTTAAAGGAGACCCATACCTAAAATGTATCAAAAAATGTATCATAAAATGTATTAAACAATTGTATAGATGTTGGTGCAAACATAACTGAAAGAAAACCAGTGGTTTATCTTCATCCTTTAGAAAATACAATTAAAAAAATGATTTTAGTAGTAAGGGGAATGAACATTGGGTAACAGGAATGAGCACTTTGGGTAACAGAAATTAATACTGCATGGTGACAGGAATGTGTGTCCATATGTGCTACTTTTCTGCAGCACTTGTGGATATACTCCAGCACTGGTGGATAGACTGCCTGTAAATGTAGCCTACGAACTGAGTGGGGAGCCTTACTACTGAAATTCTTGGGGAGCTGGGGAAAATACACTTTTCATTTGGAGTGGTGTAGTCCTTAGTTACAAAAGATCACATGTTCTTGAATCTCTTGAAATTGTGTCTGAAGATAATTCAGCACAGGCATATACCGATTTCACCAGCAGTCTGCCGACAGTCCAGTAGTGTTGAGGTATTAAGAACTTTGTATGTAATAAGTAAAGGTGTTTGATGTGACACCATAACGAAACATGTTTTAACAATCGCAGGAATGACACAGCTCTTTTGCTTAGTTAAGTTATTCTCGCTGTCTCTTGGCTTCAGAGACGGCAATCGAGGTACAGCTCAGGCTGACAGCCGGGAACATTGATTATCATTCCCAGAAGCCGTCTGTGATATAATCTGCGCTCTGAGGCTTACAGGAGATAATTGACCCCAACATACCCAATGTTTTTTTGTTCTGTAAAAAAAAAGCAGATGGGGAGATTGGGTGCTAGCCAAATCCACAGGTGAATCTTTAAACATTATGTAATTTGTTTTCAATCCGATTTATTATTCAGGCATTAGTACCTCTGCACACAATGATAATTCAAAGGCTCATTTGGGCTGATGATAACGGATGGAAATATCAAGAAATAGTATTGAATTATTAGTTGTCTTTATTTGCTAGATATTTTCTTTTTGTTCAACTGAAGTTTCTTGGTCAATTTTACATTGTCATATATTGTTTAATGCCTGTTAAACCCTCCTGTAAAACCCCAAAACAGTTCCTTCATGAAAACATAGGTGTCAATAACAAAATATAATTGTTTTTCTATTCTGAAACAATGGTACCCTCCATTCACAGTGAAGCATTCTCCTGTGCAGTAGCGTGGTCTCATTCCATATTGGCCTTGTTTTAGCCTGACTTTCACCTGCAGTAGCACAGCAGAGCAATTCATTCACAGTCATTTCCCTTGTTAGTTCCATCCACAGCTGCATATTTACTAAGGCAATAGTGTTTGAGTGCTTTACTCAAGGACAGCTGTACTGTCCTCTCAAGGGAAACACATTAATGCAGCAATGATCGTTCTGCCAAAACAACTTGTCTCCTCACTGCATGCCCAGCTAAAGCACTGTCTGCCGATAGGCCTGATGCACTAAAGTCAGTACCCTCACTATGAAGTTAAGTGTGTCTGGTATGGGTCCAAACTGATCATTGTGCTCAGCTAAACATGGTATTATGACTGAGTTTATTTTTTAAATACTGTAAATGCAACTTCAAACATAGCAATCGATATCCAAACTTCACCAGTATACCAAGGGAGTCTACATACTATTTATTAACACTGCAAGTTATGTTGTCACAGTCTTCAGTTATATTATGGGTTTATTTGTAAGTGAATGCATCTATAATCTATAAAAACATTCTAATCTGGATTAATGAAGTACAGTTGTTACATTATACTGCAGGCCTATGTCAATGCAGAACATTTGTAACATTTAACGGTCCAATATGCAGTTTATACTAGTGGACTGTAGACACCTAGTGTTGTGTAGCTGCAGCGACGATAATGATGGTGCCATGTCGCTACGACAGGTAGACCCACGTTCTATAGAATAATAAAAAAAAAAGTGTATATATACAGTATATATATATATATATATATATATATATATATATACACAATGTAATGTAATCTCCATATCACATGAATTAAAAAGTGTTCATTTGTATGTGTACAAACGCTTTAACACATTGTTTAGTAGACCTTTAAATTTAGCCATTTATACTTCTATGAACTGTTATGGTTTGGTTGCTATATTGCTGTAACATTCATCGCATTGCTTAGTTTAGACAGCTATAATAATGAGATATTGATATGGGACAGTAATTAATGATGAGCCACTCTGCAATATTATCTGTCCCACAATTTAATCTAGATTACCAACTAGGCCAATAAATGACCAGGACAAAGCCCATCCTTTATTCATTCCTGTGACCTGAATTTGGTCTAATGGGGAGAAATCAACAATTGATAGAAGTCATGGTCATATCTACAGTCAATAGATACAAGGAGCAGCCTTGAACAGCCTTCAAGCCACTGGAGAGACTAGAATATGAGATTTTGGGAGAGTGGTTGTGTTTGTGTTTCATTGTACGATTCTTACACATTGTGGTTAAGGTATTTCCACATGTATTATAATTGAAAGGACTGGTTGAAATGAACTATATAATCATCAAAAGCTGTATAAAGCTATTTGATTTGATACAATTCATGTGATTTATGTTACATTACAAACAATTAAATATTTCATTTAAAGCAATAAAGATCCATAATCCAAGGTTATTTAACTTTTTTTATATTACAGAATAAATTGCAGTGAGGTTATGAGATTGGGCTTTTGAGGACACATGTATAAAAGATCAAATATAATAGGGAGTTTAAAACAATTGAACACACGATGTGGTTATGAACTATAAACAATAATCAAATTGGGTAATTCAATGTTTGTAGTTTTGTTTTGTCTTTATGTACTTGCCTGTTTGAAGACCTGAGTGCACCACTGTACAATTGCAGAGCCACTGCTACAGTAGTATGTGCTAGTGGCAGAGATAGATGGAAATACAGACCGAAAGAATATAAATAGAAAGAAACCTATTAAATTAATATAACCATTGTTATGCACTGTGTGTGCGCAGGCAGAAGGAGAGAGACATACGGTATGTGATAATTGTGAGGGTATTCATTTGTGTGTTTGCGTGTGTGTGTGAGGGAGATAGAGGTAAAAATGAAGGGCGGAGATATCGGAGGCGTATTCTTTCTCCTTGCAGAGGTGTGTGTGTGTGTGTGTGTGTGTGTGTTAGTTCATGCGTGTAATGAACGCCACCATCAACTGCACTCCTTCTCCCACTGTCCCTCATCCTGCACACACACACACACGCACACACACACACACGCACACACAAGCCAAACAACAACACACAGCGAAGCCACATGTAAATGGCGCAAAAGTGTTTTTACTGAACTACGTACACACACAGGACTACATGTACACACACACGCACGCACGCAGGCAGCAGTCGCACAGCGCTCCTAATCACAAGCCATTTGGCGCTAATCACATCAGTTGTTTTGCCTGAGCTAGCTTCACTGCTCACTGGTTTAGGGGGAGCACAGGACGGACATGTTCTCCCAGGGGTTCGCACTCTCAATTTGAATAATGGCCGGAGGCGGTCCACAGAAACGTCGTAATAATGATGAATTGGTTTTTGAAAGACCTCTCCGACTATCTGAGAACAGTCGTACTGTATGACGCAGTCGCGCAAGGGCATGGAGGTGAAGAGATATTGCAGAGAGAGATAGAGATTGGGTGGGAAGGAAGGAGAGACAGGGATAGAGGGGGGGGGGGGGGCCGAATAGGGAGAGATTTTAT
>JAODLL010033377.1:0-22611 GCA_026546735.1 Forbesichthys agassizii | reverse complement strand
TTACAATTGTTTTCTGTTGCCAGTAGGTGGCGCTATGACTTTAAAGGGAATGTTGACATATCGATGTGTTCAGGGTGCAGGCTGCACATTGATGCATGCAATAACAGAAATCCTTGACCTGCTCAGAGCCCTTCTCACAATTTGGATTTCTAAATCCACAGGTCTACATGGCACATTTCTGACAGTCAATTGAGCCCAGAGCTGCTTCTTAATTGTGATTCGGAACATAACCACAGATGTTACAGGATGAATCTAGCTATGGTTTTAGGTAAGTCATAATGTGGCACAGTGGTGTTTAAGTGGAGTTTATTTATATAGCCTTTAATCACATTTACATGAGCTTTAGAAGCAAGCATACAATTCTTCTGCCATTTATTATGATAATTTGTGTTTCCTAACGTCCCCGCAAAACCCTTCAATTAATGCTAGAAGTCTAGAACATTTTTAAATCAAGACATAATTACAGTGTAATGCCTTTTAGTGTGCTACACAAATCATTTAACCACAGGGAAGGATGAGCAGGCAGCTAGTCCACACATGTTCTTTCCACGTTGGATGAGAAAATATCTGAAAAACAACAAAGAAATAATAATATTGGGCCATCAGGTTTGACACCATGCAGTGACACCATGTCAAGTGTATCTAAGCAAATCTTTGAGCTTGTAATTGTAATATGTGCCATTAACCAGGCTCTAACCTTTAACTTACACACCTCAATGTTTTATCCCACAAATAGCCAATAATTAATTCAGTAACATGTAGTACATACAGTACTTACCCATCAATCCCCCATGTGGTTCCCCATGAGTTCTTTACAATCCAGTAAGGTATGCCATTCTCCTCACCGTAGCCCACAGCCAGCACAGCATGGTTCACCTTGTCTGAGGTGCTATGGCACGTCGTGCTGAATGAAGGGATACACAGTGAGTAGGGATTGGGTCTCAATGGAGGCAACATTTTTTGATACTGATGGAGTAAAAAGACCTTCAGGGTGATAATTAGCTAATATTAGATTGCTTAATGGCACACACACACACACGTGTGTACTATAGCTTTAAATAGAACATGTGTCGTATGTATGACATTTAAAATCTTCCTGAGAGTCTGGTCACATTACCTGCCAAGTATGGTTTCATTTCCTTTATTTACATACTCTGTTCATGTATTTGTTAGTGTGGACAAGTTTGGTACATTCGCACGAATACCAAGCCTGTAGTGCAGAATATGTGTGTTTTTTCACCTGCTGTACACTCCCTTTTGATAGTGCATGAAGTCAGAAGTCACCTCAAATGCAAGGCTGACTGGATTGCGTGTGCCCACTGCATTCACCATGCTCATTTCATCGTACTGCCATGAGAAAGGACAAAACAGCCTGACTACAACCTATCTTGTCGAAGATATGGACATTCAAATATTTTCTTTCATTTCACTTGCTTTCACTTACTATTGTTATGTTCTTGACCTCCTTAACGAATGCAGCTGCCAACTGTGGTTTGTATTTGCAACTACCATCCTAAAAAAGTAGAAGTAGTTAAACGTTGTGGTTATAATAATAGCAATGCATTATTCTTACTGCTGAACTTTGTTTTATGAGTGGCAAGTCCTTTTTTTATCTAGCCGTTCACATTACAGTCTAAAAAGGGATGAACAGGCCCACATTTCACATGACATGGAAACAATAACACCCATTTGACGTATTCCTCCCATTGGGCAAGGACAAACCTCATAAAAACAACTTTGAAAGGGACCACACGGAGGAATCCAACCTTCATGATTGTTAAAATGCAATTGGTGCCGAGTGGGCAACAACAGTTAGCAATTCTACATTGATTAATATGTATCAAAAAGTGTGTGGGCTAATCATTTACTTACAATAGCTGTGTATGGATAATCACCCTCTGTCATGAGACCCTTGTTGTACATTATGTATTCAAATGCTTGGCTGGGGAGACCACTAAAAGATAAATTAGTCTTGTGTAATAAAACTGTAGTTATTCCAGCAATGTCTCAGAGACCATAAACAATGAGTGTATGTATGTGACAGTATTATATATGCAAAGATGATTTGTCTGCAAGACTCACCCATTACAACCATGGTTATTAAATGCTTGGGCACAGTCCACCAGTTGTTGTTCTGACTATGTGGTGAATAAGGGCAAATACATTACTGTATTGCTGAACAGTGTGTAAAAAGCAGTTCAAAGGTTTATTGTTAAAAGTAAAAAAATATATATATATATTTTACCAGTTGGAGGAGTTTCCCTGTGTTAATGGCTGTTACTGACTCCAAACAACCTGTAGTAGAAAATGTCCAGCAACTTCCACATGCCAACTTTGAGGAATTAATGAATGAAATACTTAATTTGCTACAGTAAATTAAGTAAATGCACTATATTATTAAATAACTAGGCAGGCTAGGAAGAGTCGGCACCAGAAGAAATCATATGCAGAAATAATAACCAGTTGTACCAAACAGAAACAAGGAAATGATCAAATGTTTGTGTGTATAAAGCACCTGATTCTTCACATCGGTCACATAATGCCCTTTATTTCTCCAATCAATAGAGTCAGGAAGTTGTATGTTGCTTGGAATATAGTTGCCTTTGGTAGCAGAGCAGTTCTGTAATGATATAAAGTTTTTTTTTAAGTTGCTATTTGTGTGTTTATATAGCATGTACATGATATGGGAATGATGTCATGTGTTACCTGTGGTTCAGCCATGAGGAATAATTTTCTAAATTCATCAAATGTCAAGTCTGAAAACTGATTTAGTGCCACTGCAAGATTTTGGCAAACAAGTTGTATGGTTTATAAAAATACATTATCATAAATGTAATAGTAATAGGTATAGGGAAAAGTTCCTACTTGTGAAAGTGTGATTCCCCTCATTGTGCTTGTCAATAGTCCTCTTGTTCTCAGTGAATATCTGGAGTCTTTGATAATATTCCTCCAAGTCATACATTTTGTTGTACTGTAGAATGGGATTTATTTTATTGAATAGAATATAATTTAATATGTTGAAATTGAGTGTTCTATCACACTATCACAATACAGTACAGAAAAGGGCCACAACTATAGGCTACTTACAAAAGTTGCATTATTATTCTCATTTATATACAGTATGAGCTAAGCAATATTTATTGACAAAGGTTTGCCATACTGTATAGCCTACCATACCTCTGCCATCCATGATGTGAAGTGGAAATCGTCTAAAAAGCATATTACATTGTTTAAATGCAATGCATTATTTCATACGAAAGTGAAAGTTAAAATCCTTACAATTATGTTAGCATATAAAAACCAGCAACCTACCTTTCTGAAAAGTGCGAAAAGCTGAGGCAGTAGACACCAAAAACAGAAAAAGCAGCAACTTCATATTAACAGTATAGAGACTAGACTACACCTGCCGACAAACCCGTTTCCAGATACCGATGCACTTAAGATGGTTTACGTTGCACGTTGCTTAGTTTTATACTTGCCGTGTTGGGTGGTGCGCGCTCCCCCTCGCCTAGTGCTCGCGCACGCAACCTAGAATGTGTCGTGTGTCGTAGTGATATTCTCCAAAACGAAAGGTGGCGCTGTAGACAAAAATTGGTAGGAATTTGTTGAGGAAGTCCTGCAAACTCCTTTTCTTTTATTTTGAGAATGTGTGGCCTAGTCTATTGGCGCGTTCAAAGAGGTATGCAGCTGAAGGAAGCCCTGCGGTTTACTCCTCTGGCTAATCCTCCGCTGGCTAAACCAGGGGCGGTACCAGAATATTTTCAGTGGAGGGACACGCGGGTGGGAGCAGAAATTGGTTATTTTGGTTATTGGTTATGAATGGCAGCTACATTTAATAATTCACAGTAAACATTTTAGTAGGCCTATTTTTTAAACCGTTCAATAGTGTAAAATATTATTTACGTTGTCACGTTCTACTGAAATTAAACATTTATGTAGGAATGGGTGATATACTAACACATATTTAGATGTTTTTACTGCGACTTGCTAAACTTTCGGTTATATGAACGGAGCAGGCTGCTGTGAAGCCGCGAAGTTTGGAAAATGTCAAAGTATGGCGGATCCGTTTCTTAGCGGAGACTTCAGCTTTTTGATTCTAGTCTGTTGAGACGGTCTACATTAAATGAATGACATCCCGTGCAACATAACGGAGAGAATTACTTCAATGTGAATCCGTAAGTTTCCCTGATTTGCAAAAGGATCATTAAAACTTACATACTTTTCAATAAAATAAAAAAAGAAGATAAATACACATTCATATAATATACACACATTTATTAATTTATTACACATGTCCATTGCTGGGTCTCTTGTATAATTTACTCACCAATACTAATCTGGTATAACAAAAACAAATTAAAAGCTTAACCTAAAATTACTGAGTATTATACATTTTTGTATAGTTATCAGTACTTTACATAAGTAATTGACCTTCATATAAGTTTATTTTAATTATGAATATAATAGAAACTTTAAAAGTGAAATTTGAAAGTGTCACTGGTTATTTAGGATACACATTCTTTATGCCCCCTTCTGAAATATAAAAGTGGACAATTCATATTACGAATAAACTTTACGTATAATCAACAAACAAAGTGTGTAGTATGGAATTTGTGAAAACATATATTACATAGTTTACTACTTTACTGTTTGCAACTTTATGTACTAACATAAATTACTCTAGGGTTAGGGTCTGGTGCTGCATCTTCAGTCAGATCTGTGTCATCCTCTTTCTCTTTATTAGAGGTCAGATCAGAGTCACGTCAGGGTGACATCCTTGGGTTCAAATATTGATTGACATGGTTAATACTTTAGTTGAATGCAATTATGATCCTGAAATGTTTACAATAGCTCTGATGTTGCAGTTTTTGATAGTTAATAAAGTCAACAGGAAAAAAAGCGTATACTTTCACATATGTGATTTGGTCAATAGAACATCAACACGCATAACGTGCCTACAGATCACACTTTTTTTAATGTCCTTATTTATTTCACCTGAAGGTCCATGGGTGCTGACCTGGCCCTGGCTGATGGCATGCTGATCTTGACTGACAATAACAGTGTATCAGAACAGATTCTGAATGTACACTAGACAGATAATGACATTTTGATTACTATTTTGTTCAGGTAAGTGTGATATAAGGGTAATTATGTAGCACAACAATATATCAGCTATGTATATCACAACAAAAATATGTTAATCAACACACAGCACTGGCCGGTAGCCTTTAACCAACAAACACAAGTAGCGTACAGCTGGCCAAGGTAGTCAAGGCAACAAGGAAGTGACGTCATAACCGAAGACCCGCCTTGATGAGAGGCCTGACAGATTTCATTTTCAAGTTGAGTTTAGTCCGCAAAAGCGCGCGGTGACTTGAAAATGTATTTGCATTTGAAGGGAGGCGCTGTTTAGCTTATTGCATTTGAATATGGTCTGCTGCAAAGCGCATTTGTCTTTGAAAATGAAATTGTCATTTGGGGTTGCATTTAAGTTTTAATTGTGTCCACTAAAATGCAGGGAATATTTTGATAAATAAAAATGCAATTCAAAAATTGCATTTTCATTTGAATTAAGTCCACTCTATAGCGTGGAATTGTTTGACAATTAAAATGCTATTTGGGATTGCATTTTCATTTGAATTTAGTCCTTTATGGACTTCCATAGAGCTGAACAGTTTCTGTAGAAATCCCCAGCGAGTGGTGTGTGTGTGTGTGTGTGTGAGAGAGAGAGAGAGAGAGAGAGAGAGAGAATGTGAGAATGTTGGAGGTGTGATTCTGATAAAAATAATTGAATTAGAAAAACACTTCAGACACAATGCCCCTGAGATAGAATATATTTATTAGCAAGAGGTAACTGGAAACATATGCTACTTATTGTTTATTATATTATTTAATATGTTTTATTTGACAAAGTTGGAAATATTTCTTAAACTCTGAAATGTGAGGACTGAAAGATAATTTTCATACCATTGGGTATTGCTAACAGCAAATATATATGTATTTGTATAGTCTTAATAAGAGCATGTGCATGTTTTGTTTTTATACAATAGGCTATAGTATTTTATCTGTGAACGTGTTGCATGCCTGCCACATGAGCATTAAAATACATACAAATATTCACAGAATAAGCACTACATAACTATATCCCTGCTAAAAGGTTGGATATAGACAGGATTACAGTATAAATGCAAAATTACTTGAAACTGAAGTATTCTACTACCTCTAAGTAATGGCTTTAAGACCACACTGATGTAGCACTTTTAGCTCAAGCTTGAGTTACAATAGTTTCAAAGGATTACAGTTTGACACTGAGAAATACAGTATGCAGGGCTGCATGTACAAAATGTATTGAGAATCTCAGTAAATCAGAATTAACAGCAAAGTACAAACTCCTCCTGTTTGTATGCAGAGAAGACCCTTCTCTCTTATGCTACTACAAAAATAGTGTTGCTACAGGCAGAGATCATTCCCACACGGTACATATTCTGTAACAGCAATGCATATCATATACAGTCACGTTCCACAATCACTGGAACAACAGAAAGGACATCTTTTCTTTTAATTACAAGGAGAGCAACAGCCTTATATTTTACAAGGTTTATCATTGAACCCGACAGTACTGTATACGCATTGCTTATGTTTTTATTATACTAATATTAGGGGGAATCAAAGCCATGTTTAATGAATCAGTAAAATATGTCTATATATGAGTCATCCTAGTTTCAAATTTCAAGCATAAATTAATTTACTAATTTTGACAAATTATTTCAGTAATCTACAGTAAATGGATGAAACTACCCATGTGGTTGTACATAGTTCACATGGTAAACTATTGAGGTAAACTGAATACCATTAGTGACTTTTGCTTTTGACTTTTCTTAGTGTTAAAATGTATTATGAAAACCTAAACATGGTATAAATAAAATAAAAATAATATGTAAATGTAATAACACAAATAATGAAATACATGTGTTCTTTGTTTTGTTTGGAAAGTGTATACAAAGTGTGCTTTATGTAACTTGCCATGGAAAGTGTAATTTTGGTATTTATAATAATGCAATATTATCTGTGCCCTTTTAACCTGATTTGATGCAAATTACATTTTTACAATGCTACATTAGTTGCAGAGTAACTCAAGTGTGAATAAAAGTCAAGCAAAGAGAACAAGCACTCACATAAAATAGAAATTGGCAGCAGCATTAGTACTCAAATTTGACACGTGAAATAATGTATCGTAATGTTACAAAGAACACTGTAAACATACCTCTGAAATTATTATACACCAATTGAAAATAAATCAAATTAAATTAAATATACACACATTTCCTAAATATACTGTACATGTCTTAGAGGACTTTAACATGGCAGGTATTGTACAGAAATGTATATATTTTAAAACATGTACAACTTTACAAAAGTTAATGTTTATGCCTTGTTAACTTTATTAGCTATAAGAGAAATCACAATCAGTTTGGCACTTTGGGCTCAATTCTGAGAGAGGCTTCATACATGCTTTCTTCATCCAGGACACAGCTCTTATCCAGCAGATACTGGGCTGCCTAAGGACAAATTAACATGTACGCATATTTCAGGTATGCAACAAACATTTGATGGGAAACAAACGTTTTGATCAATGTTGATGGCCGAAGAGGTCTAATCATTGTTATTTATTTAATTCAATCTTTTTTTACCTTGGGCTGATGATCAATTTTGTATGCTGTTTGCTGAAACTGTCTGATTTCTCTAATAATATGGGAAATCTGAAAATGAAAACACATTTACAGTATGAATAGAAAAAAATACCACCTTACTCATTATCCTTGGCAAAATATTTAGTTTCTAGATAATATCATACCATCCTCATCTTGGAGAAGTTCACTAAGTTTTCTTCTGTGTAGTTGGGTGTTCCCTCCTCGATGAAAGCCAGGTCCGTGAGGTACATCCCCAGATACGGCACGCAGGGAGGATCACAGCTGTTGCAAGAATATACAGGTCAACCCAATACACTTCTACGTTTGTTCTCTAGCTTTCATCTAAAACAGTGTCCTTGTGTGAAACTCACTTCTTCAAAGCTTCCCTCAGATTTTTGAACCTCCCCTCTGAGGAAACCAGCTTCTGTAGCTTGTCAATCACAGCTTTCGTCTGGAGGAAGGAAGCATCAGCGTATCAGTCACTTCACTGACAACGAAGAGCGTACAAAAAAAACATGTAACTGCGGCAGAAAGTAACCTGTTTGGAGACTTTGAGCCAGGTCTTCTTGAGGCGGAAGACAGAGCTTCGATTAAGAGATGACGTTATCTCAAGCACGGCGTTGTAGTTATGGAGACAACGGCAAATGTCAGCCACGGCCACCCATTTCTCTATGACCACCACCCGAGTGACCACATCCTCGCAGTGTAGAATTTCTGTGGCGATGAGGTTGCTTACCTTGATGAGGGAGGGATTACATGCATTGCTGTGCCAGAGATAAAGATTCATGTCATGAAACATGCTGAATGGGACCTACATCGTTGAAATGCTTAGTTGTCTTCATGATATATGGTGTCTTTTCATTTTTGTCGTTCTTCATCCAGCCTTGTCCAAAAAACTCTCTGCAATGCAATACAATGTCATATGCAGACAGTAAAGAAACTATATCTCAAGAAGCCAGTACTGAATGTGTATTGTGTATTAATCCCGGTAAATCCATATAAATAGTGTGATCGCACGCACTCGTATGGGATGACCTTAAACACCAGATGATCCAGCAGTGTGAGCTGTTCTGCTATCTCCAGAGCAGAGTGATTCTCAAAGGGCTCGGCCTTCCCTGCATCTGCCTAAATGGGTGCCCATCACCAAACAACTCAAAATCTCCACTTACATACAGGATACTTCCCACAGTCACGTAAACATTATAGCCTGACATGTCCTGAAAAGTATCGAACTAGCAATATCAGACATTTTAGCTGTTATCTAATAACAATAATAATCATTTATAGAAGCTTTGCTTAACAATACTATCAACTTTGATACAGTATGAAAGGTATAGTACATGGTGAAAGGCGTCTAGCAATAAATGTATTATATATTTGCCATTTAAAGTCATTTTCCGCAGCAGATGCTATTAGTTTGACTCACCAGCTGAATGACCTCTTCAAGGCTGATCTGACTGTCACCAGGGTCTTCTTGAGTGAGGGTCCTGAAAAACAGGAAAACAAATGATGGGTCACGCGTAAAAACTGTTTGTTTTTTTGGAGACGTGTATGTAATGTTGAGAACATGATGCAGTTTCTCTTAAATTAGTGACAAAACACTAAAGTTATACTGAACAGGTAGTCTGCATAAATGCCTATGCATTTATACACATGGATGGGTAGGTTACTTTCAAAATGCAATCCGTTACAGTTACTAGTTTCCAGACTAAAATTATAATCAGTAACATAATTTTTGGATTTCCAAAATTGCTTTGGATGCCACCCAAAGCAATTTACTGTGTCAAATCCTTCTATTTCCATGACCGTTTATGTTGCTCAGTGGATCAGATTAAAGTAGGACTTAATTTCAATTATTGATTGGCATTAATTAAAGGTTCATAAGAGAACAGCCGATAGTTCTAAGTGTTTTTGTTCTTTTCTGCAAACTTCCTCTTTAAATGTGTAAATAGTCCTAGATGCAATCATCACATTACACTATTTTAATTGGTAACTGTAATGGATTACAGTTACTGTTTTTGTTGTTGTAATACTGTATGGCTTGGAAGGAGTCAGGCGCAGAACAAGAGGTGAGTTAAACAACCGTACGTTTTAATAAGGGTGCGATTTTAGAAATAAACACTAAATCAGAATTGTGACGGACAGAGTGCTTCGCTGCAAAATCAATAACTCACACAGCAAACAGAAACTGCTGGGCTTAAATACACACACATCAATAATCATAAATGAACCACAGGTGTGTAAAACCAAACAGGACAAAAGAATGGAAGAACGGCAGCGGTCAGTAGCTCGGTGATGATGAGTGACAGTTGTTGTAATTAGTTACAGTACAAGCACTACAGTACTCCCCAACCCTGTTTATACACAACATATTATCATACCCTTCACAGAGTAATAGTTTTTACTTAAATAAATAGTACCTGATTATGTTAGCAGCTGCCTTCCTTTCCTGGGTCAGCAGCTCAGGGTCGTGCATCACCTCTTCTAAGAAGGCAATGACCTTAGACTTCAGCTCATTGTTACTCTCAAAGTCCTAGCAGGGATCACAGAATACACATACTTTGTACATTTCCAAGCCATACATTAGCCACAATATACAGCATAATGCCACTACGAAGGGCAGAAGGCTGAGGGCTATACGACATAAACATAATTTGCATGGTAGCTACATGACCCCATAACTGCACAGCAGCTATAGGCTGTAAAGGGGAATATACTTTGGTCTCAAAATGACATCATTATGACTTCTAGGCTCTCTATATTAGTCACATGTCAGCAGTCCTTGAACCAAATGATGACATGACAAATACTACACAAGGAATTACAAAATAAACATCTTCTTTGAAACCAACAACAACAACAACAACCTACAAAACGTGTGCATTACCGGAGAGTGCTTAGACACCCAATGCCTTAGAACATTCAGAACTCTGTTGGTTGCTGCTCTCCTGATGACAAACTCTTTGTCTCCGTTTCTCTGATCCGTTGGAAATCCTATAGACAATTACAAGCAAATGAATGTGGACATGCAGCAATTATGCAAAGATGCCATGCATAGTTGTATGGTAATCTGGATCTGGATCATAAGATTTTGAAATTGTATTATTTGTAAACAATAGCTAAAAATCCAGATATTGTTTTGTTAAGTTATCTTTCCTTTACCATCACTTTACAGTTTTGATTAAAACTCTGTTGATATGGGTTAAAAATACCATGGCAAATGTAATAGTGGTACAGTAGGTGGTATTTTCAATGTTATATAGAAATATAATGTTATAGTAATAGTTTCTATAAAAACGTCCAGTCGATGTTGGATATCGTTGAATCAGGAATGCAGGCTTTAACAAGAAAATACAGTATTGTGTAACAAGGGAGAACGGTAGCTTTATGTATGAGATCCACAATATCTCTCTGGTACAACAGAAGCTTGCTAGTATTTATAGTGAGTTATAGAAAAATTAAAATGAAAAAATTCCAAGGAAATAAAGGGCGCCATCCCCACAGGTAAGTGTTAGTTAGTGTTAATTAGTCTTTGGTTGAGCAGACCTACCAGCCTGCCTGTAGGTCTGTAAACACAGCAGGGTGTAAGATGAATACAATGAATACAATGCTGCCAGTCAATCTGTCTAAGTGTACCTGTGACAAAGCTGGGTGTGGAGGAGTTGGCAGATACATGTCTTTTGTTTGAGACCAAGTGATACATTAGGCATGAGATGCTAGGACACAGCAAATGCAGCTGTGAGTGCTAATTCTGATTGCTGTGTCTTCTGGAGGCAACAACTAATTATTAATTGAATAATCAAATCAAAGCCCTTCAAAGCCTAAAGAAAGATAAGCCTTTTATTGACTATAGTCAAAGGTTGCAAATTATTTAATGAAGAAAATATATATTGTGAGCTGTTGTTACTAGGAATTGTTATACTTTTAATATTTTTTAAATTATTGCATATATTATATTATATTATATTTTATTATATTAGAATTAATTGTTCATTCTTCTTATTATTATTTTGGGAGAGTGGATGTTAATGCACCTGTGCTGGCCAATGACATGCGTCGATACTTCTCCTTGGTAGGCGTGCCATCATTGGCTCCTGCTGTAGCAATGGCGAAGGCAGAGGCAGCAGACAGCGCACTACGGTTGCTGTCCAGCTCTCGGCAGGAGGACATCACCATGCCATTGTTGTAGGAAAACAAGGATAACTCTACAGGGCAGCAAAGACAACAAGACTTTAAATAGATTCATTAGGATGCATTCAATGTACTGTGTGTTTGAATCTAATTATGCTAAATATATATAAATAATATTCTAAAATGTGTAATTGGATAATGGTAGTGTTTATCACACTGACAAAGTGGCTGGATGTGCAAAAATAACAAAGCAACATAACACCATAACCTTTATTAGACAACAGTGTTTCTGTTAAGAATTAACATACCCGGTATTTTATTTTTCTGAATGCTAGTTCCTCCACACTCCAACAGAGAGCACTAGAGCCTCATTTTACACCAACTTATTCTTAGGAGGCTTTGATATTCAAGATGGTTGATGTTAAATGTAACCAACAGCTAATTCTCTGCAGTCTATTATATCCTGACAACACAGGCATGTTATCCATCTAAATGGTTACATTCGGTGAGATATCAGGTGCCTCACAATTATAGTTAAGCCATTTACCTATTTTCTTTTCTTCACGGTTCGGTGTAAATATCCACTAATATTATTAACATATGATTGATAAAATACAGAGACATTTGGCTACCGAAAATCACATTTACAGTTTAGCTGATGGAAACATCCTTGATGTTGTTGCTGTGCCCTAATAACTGTACGGTAAAATACTGTATTTCCATGTTCCTCTCATGGCAGACAAATATATGTCACTGTTATGATTCACCAATTCAAGCAGGACATGCTGTCTAAACAACAGACAAAGAAAACACCTCTGTATCGGGAGGCTACATGAGCAAATATACATTATGTACAATAGCAAACCCTTCTCATAGAGGGCAGTATTTAATTAATTAGACACATGTTTGCTCATGGCTCATAGAGAAATATAGTGCTGGCTTACACATGGCGTACAGGTGGCATGCATGCGTGAGGTACTGTACAAGACCTTACTGCAGAATAATGATGGCACAGTGCTGTCTGGGACACAATGTACCTGAGGAGTTTTTGCACTTGACATTTTTGGGGGTGGTTGGTGACTTGCTTGGAGAGTTTTCTGGGTCTGCGTCATCGCACTGATTTTGGTCGGTGTCACTTTCTTCTTGAACGGCGAGATCTACGCCACAACCACACAACACACTGTGAACATTTAAAGCACTGGCATCTGCCTCAACATTGTAAAAGTCACAGAAGTACCTTGTTTGCTCACAGCGGATTCCTCTAGCTTGTCCGTCTTGCCTTCTCCTTCATCTGGGAGTTTACTGGCGACAGGGCTGGAAACATATAGCTTGTTTATGTCCAGGCTGGTTTTGGTGAACGGGGACACGGTGGAGTACATGCTTGCATAGCCATTTGAGGAACAGCTGAGGGCTGCCAAATCGAGAGCCTTGCCACCGGTGATGATGGGAATGTTGAGCGAGAGCTTGCGTCGGCGGTTGGGCGAGGAATTCTTAGCGATGGCCAGCGGGGGAGGCGAGGAGAACTTTCGACTGGCCCTTGGGGACTTTGGAGGCTCTCCGTACAGGAGTTTGTTGTTGTGACTGCTGGCAAAGAATAACTCCAGCGACCTGCATCAAAGGAGGATGAATCCACTTGAATATAGGAAAGCATTTACTGTATTAGCTATGCTACCAAGCAATCGTCTGCTTTATAACGGTTGAACTTTTAACTTATTTAAGGTATAATAAGTCATTCTGTAGAAAATTTATTTTTGAACTAGAATAATAATACTAAAAGCACAAATCCTTTCAATGCCATTGGAAACACATTGCAAAGGATATGGTGCAATCCACACCACATTGTGTTCCTATTTACAAATCCAGGGTAGTGTAGAAGACTAAAAACTATGTTTGAACCAGTAAACATGGTTATTTCTGCTGTAAAGTGGGGAATTTTTCATGCCAGCCTCTTTTTTTCAGGTTTTAGCACTTCCAAGTTGTACTCATTTCTCAGCACCAGAGGTTTTCACTTGCTGTACAGTACGTACAGAAAACGGCAAGTGGACCAGTGAGATATATTTTGAATTGAACAAAAAGTGTATTATAACTTACAATTGCTTACGATACCTTTAAGACAGTTGACCTCAACCTTGGTCCTGGAGAACCACTGCTCTTCATCTTTCTGTCTCCCTGCTTCAACACACCTGATTCAAATGAATGGGTTGTTATCAGGCTTCTGCAGAGATTGGTAACGACCCATTGATTTGAATCGTGTTGGAGCAGGGAGACATCTAACCTGCAGGGCAGTGGGTCCAAAGGAACACTGTATTAAGCCAATCTTGTGGTTGCAGTGACAAACTCAGGTGGTTTGTTAGACAGAACCATCTGGGAAGCCGTCCATTTAAACTGTTTAGAAAACGTACAAGTAATTGGATGAACTGTCAATTAACATTAAGCCTAAACGACACCAGTAGTTTCCAGTACACTACTGTCTGAACACACTGTAAGCGCAATGATTTCAAGACTGTCCAGACTGATACTTGTGGTGAAGTCAAACTGATCAGGATGGAATCACAAGGCTATGAAAAATCAGCATTTATATTTAAAGGTGTTACTGCACCAAGATGGCTGCAAAGTATCTAGCGTTCCAGACCTGCCTATACGGACTTAAAGCCTAACATACAACGATGCCTATAAATAATAGATGCACACAATGTCGTCCCGAGCCTTATCTGCATGCCATTCCAGAGAAGGTTTACAGGAGCTGCAGTGTAACATACCTATTTTTGTAGACAGAATGACTTCTGTGCTACAAAACACATGCATTCATTACATAACCATGTAACACTGTAAGTTGTGACTTAATTCCGTGGACAGAGTGACCATTCTCTACAAAATTAGGTTCTGCAGACCACATAATGCCAAAGTGCATTCAGCCTTTAGTCCACAAAATTCAAACCACAGCTGTCAATTCAGTACCTGACAGGAATCGTCCGTTTTGTTTTTTTTTAATTTATTGTGCACAGAAACATAAGTGCTGTATTCAATTTTTTGTGGACACGATGCTAAAGTTCTTTTTGTGGACAAAAGGCGTGTTACGGTACACGATCATCATAATGAATGCATGCGTTTGGCAGCACAGAAGGCATTCTGCCCACGAGAAAGGGTATGTTACACTTGGCACCCCCACAGCAATGTGGCAGAAAACTTCTCCCCCTCACTGCCACCCTCCTATGACCTCATGGGCTCCCATAAATAGACCAGCAAGGAACAGGGCCGAAACAGGCAGCCAAGTGGAGAGGCGGCTCACACTGGCATGACAAGCTCCACAGGAGACCGTGCTGCAGGGCGTGGGCATGGGGAGCTCCCTGATCTCACACCAGAGTCTCTCTTTCTCTCTCCCTCTCTCTCTCGTTCCCTCTGTCTCTGTCACTCTTTCTCCCCCATATATCTCCCTCCCTCCCCTTACTCCATCTCTCCCCCTGTCTCTTTCTCCCCTGGCAGAGGTTCAGTGATCCATTGCGACATGCATGCATCAATATTTCACACTATGAATCCTCTGTAGACAAGGTAAGGGCAGCAGAGAGGGATTCCTACAGCATGCGCGTCCATTGCTGTAGAGCCTCCATAAACAGCAGCGACACGATTACTGCCTACTACTGCATGCACACGCACACACCCACATGCACACGCACACACCTAAACGTGCTCATGCATGCACAAGCACACACACACACACACACACGCACGCACATACACAGTATATCAATAAAATAAAGCAAGAAATAACTTAACATATGTATCAGGCGGCCTATTTGATCTACATTAACCCTTCACCTGTAAACTGACTCAGTTAGTTAAAGGCATAGTCAGTCATTCTAGAGAAAGTTTGTTGATATTTACAGTAAGCACCATAGGGTGCTCCCTCAGAATCAGCACCCCATACATCGGAAACACATTGTGAAGGCTACAGTAGACTTTTGTTGTGTGCGGTCTGCACCACTTTGTGCTCTATTTACAGCACCAGGGCTGTAGAAACACTGAATTATTGTATCACCATGCACATGGAATGGGCAGATAGCAAACCACGAGTAAACATTCTGTAACAATACTGTAACAAAAGAGAGCTCAGCCAAGCAAACAAAAATGGAGTGGGTAGGGGTTTCCAAACCAGAATCAGATTATCTTGTTGTTTAGTGTTATAAAACGCTAAATAACAACCCTGTAAAACACAACTTACAAAGTACTATTCTGCATATTAAATACATGTATCATAAATACGACCAATCCCTGGCAACGCCGAACAGGAGTAAAACCAGCCTGACCGAGCGGGGATGGCACTGATGGGCTTCTTGTATATGGTGATGAGCTTGTCCAGCACCACGTCGGCGCTGGTGAAGACGCGGTAGGAGTGCAGGAAGGTGTTGAGGAAATCGATGGACAGGAAGCGCAGGTCGGTCAGCCTCTCCAGCAGCCGCTCCACGCTGGCATAGCGGATCTGCAATACCTTGCAGGAGTTCATCATCTTGCTGAAGCGGATGTCCACGTCGTCGCAGTACAGACTGGTGTCTGACCTGAGGTACGTTCAAGACGGTTCAAAGAAATGTTTGTGAACAGTTTTTCATTTGCTTTGAGATCACTGCAAATGTTTGTGAACACACTCAAAAGGTCTAAGGGAGTAGTTCTCGGCAAACACACATGGATGCTGGACATGATGTGTGCCCAGAGTTATCCAAGAAAACATTACATTGTATTGAATCTTGTAATTCCACAATAATTCAAGTGGTTAACTTGCTACTTTTTCCTCATTTTTGTATGCTATTGTTATCAAACCTAGGTATTAGCTAAGCATTTGTATTGCTGGCTTGAATCATTAGATTAGGCTAATTGGCAAATTAACTTAACTTTACACAAACGCGTTGTAATGAAAAACTGTTCTTCTAGAACGTTCGCCTCAGTTTGACAAATTTGAATACACCTCGGGTCACACAACACAATACAGAACACTTACACCAGCATAGCACAAGGGTTCACTGAATGATTCACTGGAAGGTACTATGCTGTAGAACTTACTTGATCATCTGAGGCACAGTGACTTTGGAGTTATCTTCAAAGGCATTCATCATCAACCCGTTGCAACGGATGTTGTCTATGCACTACATGGGGAGGAAGTAATTACTTTTCAAATGAATCCATACTGTATATTGATAGAGATAGAGAAGTTACTCCTTCAGAGGATATACAGTATTATCCTATGCTGTCCAATGTTTTACGTCTCTAAAGTACTTTTATGTTTGCCGGTCGACACACATCCTGATTAAGGGAAGACAGGAACAGACATGAGATATTCCAAACTTTTTCTTTAGGGCCCACCTGGTACAGGCCCTGCTTCTGACAAAATGTAAAACGTCCTTGACTTGCCTGGCTTATGTCACTGGTCCACGCAGACTTCTCCTGCCTGGAGGAGGCCACTAAGATGACTGTGAATGATGGGCTGTCTTTGGGCTCCACAACAGTCTTAAAGTCCAAGTGCTCCATGTCTTGAACACTCTTGTCTGCTTTGGCTTGGAGACAGGACAAACGCCATTACAGCCATACAACAGGTGTGTTTCTTCAAAAGCATACAAACAGGCATTTACTGATCATGTAGACTGGAACGTTTTGCAAAATTCCTTTTGGGTATAATCAAAATCAAAATCTGTAATAATAATCATTTACATTTTGCAGGCATAACATTTATCTACCGGTAGACCGACATAATGTGAGTTATGGCAGAACATTTTTGAAACCATAGTAGCCTATTTATTGCATGACAATTCTGTGCTTGTTTCTACATTATAAACTGTTATATGAATACAACACTGAGGTACTCACATTCATCATCGGTTCCTTCAGGGTCCTCCATAAGAGTGCAGTCTATAAGAGAGACCACGCCATTCTGACAATACACCACAGAATGCATTTAGTGCTTTGACAAAATATGCTGACTCTGAGGCACAATGAAATAATACTGATGTTCACGCTTGGTTTATCCGTTGTTTCTACAAGTGTCTACAAAGCCGATCTTCAACTCTACTGGTAGTACAATATCATCACAACGTCATGATGAGCAAAAAGGGCTCCCCACATAATATGTGGATGCTCACACATACATACGCTACATAAAGGTACAGTGATATATCATTTGGCGCCGGGAAGGGGTCGCATTGTCAAGTGTCAAATTGCATACTGACACTGTATTTCACACAACATTGCTTGTAAAATGGCACAGCAAATGCCTGGTACACTCTGTAATCTGTAAACCCACAGCTATTAACCTAAGGTTTGGCTAAACCATTGAGATTAGTCAGACCGTCCATGCTTGAGGGGTATATCTCTAGAATGAACTTAGCAGCTCAAGCCCACCTTGGTCAAGTGAAGCTTTCCCCCAGAACCCCTGGTGCAGATAATTAAGTGCTTGGAAAAGAGGAAGCACTGCCTCTCGCCCTCCTTCTTCAGGGACAGAGAGCCCAGACGGCCACGCGTGATCTTGCCTCTCTCACTCATTGGCACCTGAATGAGAGAACCTGTAAGAGAGAAGGAGAGAGAGGGGGGCGGGGAGGGGAGGAAAAAGAGATCAATATCAAAGACTTGTCATGGCTAAACCCTAAAGTACACAAACACTTGTTGTAGTTTTGTTGATTAGGAAATCAACATAACTGTAAAATATATTAATTGATTAGATTTAATTGGTCAAACACTATCACCACTGTTTGGAGAGAAAGGGGGTTCAGTTCGAAATTGTCCACCATTCCCCTTTAAGTCCCATTGAGTTTCTGCGCCATTTATAAATACTGATTGATTACTGCACTGGTACGTCTCAAACAGTTTACTTCTCAGAAGGAAATCAATCAGTATTGATAATAGAAGGCTCCTCTGCAGCACCCTAGAGAAGACTACATGGGTTTAAGACTACATGAACATTGATCAACTTGGTAGACAAGTGACGGACAAGGAATTCACTCCAATGGTTTTAAGGTTGTGTGTGAATATGGTTGCTTGGCTATATAAAAAGCAGCAGTGCTCAAATTTTTTTGACCTGCTTTTGACAGAAAAAGAAATGGTGCTTGTTAGCACAAACATTGTATGAGCTGTTGCAAAGAACAACTTATTTTACTTTAAAGGGACCAATCTCAATTTGTGTCTGGATTTGCGATTGAATCCATTGTTACTAAGTTGTCGTAAAATGTTATTGTTTTGGTTTGAAACTCAGAGAACGCATGCCCCTCACACACCTGTTCTCCTCAAATTCACCTCTACCGCTAAGCAGTTCTTCTTGTTTTGATCCATTAGAGGCAAGCCAGTCCCCTGCTAATGACTGGTTGATATTCAACCCTCAGCAGATCATACCCTGTGCATACCAGCAATTTCTTTATTTACCTTGTCGTACAAACGTCTGACTGGTGTCAAGGAGGATCTCACAGCCCTCCACAATCATGCGCTCGATGGCTAGGTTCTTCCTGATGTTCTCTGTCTCGCTCACTTCATCGTGCATGACTCTAAGGTGAGCACATGTGATTAGCATTGTTGTCATAGTCATGAGGCAGTATGGTGCACTTGTCTGTCTCCATTACAGGACATGCGTTGTGTTTCTGTGTCATGCCGTCAGAGGACAGTGTGATGTCATTAAAGGTGTAGTCCGTATTATGCGTTTTGTTCTTAAAATCTAAACTGTGCATTAACGGATCAGAGACTTGTTCTGGGAGCATGCTTATGCGCTCAGTGAGCTATGTGTGGGCAGTGGGGCGATCGTACCTGGACAGCTCCTCCAGCTTGGACTTGGCATAGTCCAGGCTGTTCCTCTCCACATGCTCGTGTGGCGTGTGTGCCAGCAGCTCGTGGAGGGTGAGGATGTAGCGAGGGATCTGAGCATACAGGAACACACACAGCAGGGGAAATGCATTATGTACAAGAGTGCACATGGTGTGATGTGAGGACACACGCACGCACACACAAGCATTGTAACGTACACACACACACAAACAAATGCACAAGCATGCTAAGACACACACACACACACACGCACACACACACACACGCTTTCTAACGTACACACACACACAAACAAATGCACAAGCATGCTAAGACACACACACACGCACACACAAACATGCATGCACGCACGCACAAGCATTGTAACGTACACACACACACACAAACAAATGCACAAGCATGCTAAGACACACACACACACACACACACACACACACACAAGCATTCTAACGTACACAAACAGACAAACAAATCACAAGCATGCTAATACACACAAAGATAAGCTTGCTAACACACACACACACACAAATCACACACACGCACACACACACACACACACACACACAAATCACAAGCATGCTAACACACACACACACACACACACACACACACACACAGAGCCATAAAAAATGTATCAGTAGGGAGCGCTATCTACAGTCATCAGCAAAAATGTATTATCAACACATCGGCACTAGAAGTGGGCCCCATGTGGAGCAGGCTGCAGTAAAACTGTGTGTCTTGCCAAAATAGAATCAATATGAAAGCTCGAGCTTCAAAACAAACACTTTGCGTGGACATGAAAAATACTACGGGGACATTCAGAGCAAAAGCATGGCAGACAAATGTGGGTCGTTGTTTCAGTGATCAGTGACTCTACAGCACAATGCAAAACAATGCTACGAGCGCTGCAGTTGGTGTACCTTTGTAGCCCTGACCCAGGTTCAGACATTAGAAGTGGATTCTAGTTATATGTGAGACCGAGGCTGATTCGCATCCGCACAACAACACCAAGCCAGATGATTCAGATTAATGTAAAATGAATTAGTCAGGCTGACAGGTTGAAGAGTTGGCCCCAGGAACAAAGAAAAAAACTAGGTTGTAGGTCTTTATTTCTTACGTGAAGCAGACCAGACTGACCTGGAACATGGGGTAGGTCAGGAAGGTCTCCAGGGTCCTGTCCTCACAGTCAGGCTTGGCCTCGTACTGCTTCAGCAGCTTGTCAAAGTCTCGGTTCTGCTTGCAGTGTGCCAAGATCTGCAAGCTGTACTGGTGGTTTCTCACAAACTCCTGGTAGATGTTCAGCATAGGCAGTAGAATGTCAAACAGGTCAGCTTTAAAGAGAAGGCAAAAGAGGGGCGCGTTTAGTCAAAGCCCTCAACCGCATTGTGGCTAAATTCATGTGGAGTGTTTGTTAGCATAGACGAGATGCTTACCCAACACTAAGGTTGGCCAGCTTGCTATTCTTGCTTTTAAGCCCTGGTAAAATATCTGATGTAGAAACATAATCGTTTCACTGAAGAAGAAGAAGAAGAAGAAGAAGAAGAAGAAGAAGAAGAAGAAGTCAAATGTAGTCTCAAGTGAATGTTAGTGAAAAACGTTAATCAAATGTTAGCGACGCCTTTCTCAAGTTGATATACAGTGAGTACAAATTCAAGTATAATGGGTCATGGTAACTTGCTCAATGCTGTCGACAAATAGGTCGGCCTTGTCAGGGATCAAACGCCAAATAACCTTCAGCTTGGGAGTTGACCAAACTAACCACCAGACTATCCTGGACCTTTAAACTTCATAAAAGAAGAATGATCATCCCTGTTAGAAAATGCATACACGCCATCCTGTCACCACCATAAACCTCATCAATAACTTACTGACGACCGAATGTACATCTGATGCTCTGGCTTTCATGGTAGTGAAACGGTTAATGTTAGCCCAAGTAAACACCATAACCCATATGCTCGTGTCGGATGTAAACACACTCGCCACCAGAAGAGCACTGTGCGGCTAATGCGCTGTCCACCTGTTGAGGAATATGCTGCTGACATCGTCGTGCGTAATGGGAGGCTTCTTGGAGCTGGCAGCCATGCGCAGCGGCCGTAGAAAGTTGTTGACTAGAATGTGGAGCTGCTGCACATACTCTGCCTCTGAGTCCACCATGCTAAACACCACCTGGTTTCTCTTTCTCATGCTCTCTGCATGTGGAGAGCGGATGTAGTCCTGGATGATGGTCTTCCACTTTCTCCTGCAGATCCAGCCTCGCAAAAAACTCTGGACCTGGAATCAGGACAAGGAATATGTTTGATTTGGTTCCGTTAAATGATCCTCTCAACATTATTCATTGATGGTTTACTGTAGGCAACTTTGGGGAAGTGAAATGTGTATTAAAGCCTCTCATGTGAAATGTTACAAAGCATATACTGTACAGCACAGTAGAAGGGTTTCATTAATAGTTGTTTGCCTAACTGAACTATGTCTTGCCATAACTTTAACTACTGTAGATTAACAGTTTCGTGCCTGAACCTAACCAATAACCAACATTGGGAGACATGTATTGCAGTGCAGTGTTCCCCAAGACCGTTATTCTTCACCAGGCATAAATGTGATGGGCAAAGAAGACATATGTACAAAGAGGACACCTTCTTGCATCTGTTTGGGTCCATTTACCATGGCGTTCTGTAGTCCTTTACATGTTTTGTTAATTGTTGCTGATTTCTTCCCCAGTTGCCTTATACATGTGATCATTGTTAGAAGAAAAAATGGTCATTACTTTTTTGATCTTCTTGATTTCGGAGTCATCGTCGCTGGGGGCAGCTGTAGGACTGGAATGGATCTTGTCGCTGTCTTTGAGCAACCCAGCAATCTACCAGGAAGGAACACTAGTAAATGTTAAACTGGCCTGTGTGTAGAGTACATAGAGACATGAATTAAAGAGTAACAATACTCCACAACAGCCTCTCACAAGTACAGTATATCAGTATATACTGGAGAGAGAGAGGGAGTG
>JAODLL010033366.1:0-22612 GCA_026546735.1 Forbesichthys agassizii | reverse complement strand
GATATGTAATTTTGAGATTAGCGTTAAACCCCCGTCACTGGAAATTTCATGAAAACAAATGATGGACATTATTCGGCAGGGTCACCCCAGACTGGATGGGGTCGCAGAGTGCCTCTGCTGCCATTGGCTCACTCCAGTCTCCCCAGTGGAACTTCTGATAACACAGCGTGGTCTCACTGGGGCGTAGCCAAGCCTGGGACCGCCCTTACAGGAAAAACCCTGCTCATGACATGGAGGATAGCAAGCAAGAACGAATGCAGAGAGTTGGCAGACGTCCACTTGAGGACATCCCGGTATGACCTTTCAGGTTTATCCCTCTGCATACATACATGGTGAACTGGATGGGTTTTTCATCCATTAAATGCAGCTGCTGTTAACGATAATCAAATCGTACCCCCCCCGACTCAATCGACAACAGTACAACAGTATTGATCAATCCACATCTGCAATAAAATAAAAGGAGGTGGTTCCTATTTTCTGTGGGCATGGAAACAATAATAGTGTAGGTTCTTTAAATATAGCCTTTCATCTGAATTTTGTGGTTTGGTTTCATTTTTGCCAAATTGAGTTACCCTTAAACAGACAAAGAGGAACATTTCCCATATTTATATGCTATAGGAAAAAAAATACTGCCAATGAAATTGTAAGAAAACTACGTATTTTGTAAACACCAGTAGAGTAGGACTGGTTATACTTAGTCACCATTGTATTCCAGGTATGTTTACATATGCTTTGCTTAGAAACACTGAGCCCCTGTGACTCACTTGAATGCATTCAGCTCATACCAGCGTTGTACGGTATGCCACGTATGGTTGCTTGACATCACACATGCATAGCAAGGATTACGCTGCAAGTGTTTCCTTTGCGTGCGTCTGTTGTGATTGTGTCAGTGAAGACACATGACTACAGCAGACGGACAGCATAGTGTTTCGGCCATGTTGAGGGAGGGGGCTGTCATGACAAATCCATTTATGTAATACATGATCCAGGGGCTGCACCTGATGCATTACATAACACTGTAGCATGGTGTGTATTGCATTATACCAACACGCGCTCGAATTTCAAAACCGTTACTGCTTTCCCGTTATAGGCCTATCCTCATTTGATTACTGACATAAGTTTCCAAGTCAGCAGATCCACTGAAGCAGTTCGGACATTTTCCTTCTCTGTGACACCAGTACTTTAGGAGACCAAATAGCAAGTACTTTTCTCGGTATCTAACCGATAAATGCCTTGAGGATTTATGCAACAAAAGTTGTTATATTATTAGAATGTTGGACTTGTTTGCTTTTATGTGAGAAAGGACATACTGTACATATAAAAAAAAAATTAAAATATGTTTTTAAGAAACTTAAAATATGTAGGTACATTTGTTGATAGTTGAAACGGTCATACAGTCATATCAGCACATTTTAGAACAGTCCAACTCCAATCAGGAGTTGGTTCCTGGGCGCTGCGTGGCGGCTGCCCACTGCTCCCTTGAGGGATGGGTTAAATGTATAAATAAAAGCACCTTTTCATCAGTATAGATGCAAACAACAACATGCAAAGGTGTGGGTAAGGAGGGCAGTGATTAAAAGGTTCCCAGATGGATATTGAGTCTCCTTCAGAAGAATCTTTTTAGTTTTTCATTTATTTATGTAATTTTAAATTGTATTAAGCATTAAGCCCTTAAAACCTATTTTTTAAGGGAGACCTGAGAGCCCTTTTTCAAGACAGCACATGGCTAAAGTTAAAACATTTTTTAAAAATTAGCACATTAGAACAGACATGGGACAACATAAACTTGTTACAACATCCATTTTAGGAATAGCAATTACGCTCCACAGTTACCCAGTTCTTTATCAAAGCAATGAACTCTCCCAGGGAGACATGAACCTCATGCAACCACGTTGCTACCAGGACAAAGGGTTGCGTGACCCTTACGCTTTCCTATGGGTGCCAGATGACCGTGCACTGTTGATTGTTGAAGTGTTTGGGGCTTGGAACCTGAACACTGCTTGGAGGAAGTGGGGTAGGCCAGGACCATACTGGTGCCAGTAAAGTGAGAAGAGGGGGTTCACATGAACAACTCTTGGGTTGGCTGAATGTGTTTTGTTGCATGGGCCTATACAACTATGAGGCCCAATCCCGATGTCCACACTCAACAACCTTTAGACGCGTTTCCGTTAAAGCCGTCTTGCTGTCAAATCATCAAGTGCACGAGAACACAGTTGATATCAAGATGTGAAACAGCGTTACCAGGGTGATGTGGGGGGAGAATAGGTAAACAACTACCATAAACATGCATATATTATTTAACACAACACGTTCTTAAACATTTTAGATTTATGCGGTTTTGACAGAAGAGTACCCTAAATTGATTTGACAATGAACTCTCTTTCCAGTCTGGAACACTAAATCAGACAGTGGATCCCTTAACTGCCTTGGCAAATGGAGATAAAGCGTTCAATAAAATCTCCCAAACCCACAATAGTCCTCCACATGTTTTGGCATCGTCAAGGTAACGTCATATATCAGTGTTCTGTCCCATCCCCTTTTATACCATTTCAAGCACTTTGCATCTCCTTACATTCACATACAGTTTCAGGTAACGTTGAATAACTCTGAGGTTTCTGTATGAAGGTAAATACTTGATGAAGCAAAATGCAAGAACTTGTCAAATATATGAGAACATGTAGAACTTAAGTATGTTTACATTTTTACTTAAAATAAGATAATAAAAATCACATTTTTCAAGATAGTGAAATGGTGTAATGGCGTCCTAACAATGACTGTCAAAACAATAACACTATCTGTACTTGAACACAACAAAACTAACAAGGCCAACATGAAAGTGCAAATTAAATTCAGAATCCTAAATGGAACACAAGTCATACAATGAACACAAGGAACTATGGGAAAGAATGAGGTGCTTAGTGCTACAATTTCGTTATTTTCTTTGCCGGATGCGTAGCGGGACCGGCCAACATGAGCAAATGTAGCTTACTGACTGACTGATCTATTGCACACTTTTCAAACCCATACTGTATTGTCCTATGTTGGCTCTATAGAACGCAACCCACTGAACTAGGCTTGCCTGGTTTAAACTATTTTTCACCCCACCACTCTCTCACTTCTACAGCAAGTGTAAATTAGTTTTGCAACATATTTATCACAAGAGTGATGTGCTATAAATGTCAAAGCTGACAAGAGACCACATTAGAAGTTGCTGTGACCGAGTCGAGGTTGTAATCACAGTTATGCTGTACTGTAAAATGGACTGAAGTAAAAAAGTGTAAATATTGGATTACAAGTTGTAAGCTGTTAAGTAAATACCATGTAGAGCTACACATTTGTAAATCATTTATGACATTTAGAACAATTCATATTTTCTACAAGTGAACATTTAAAATGTTTTATATTATGTGATTTTTTTTCTGGGAATTCTGAATAATTTTATGAATGTAGATTTAGGGGTTTTTGGCCCTAAATCTATCTGCGACTAGGTAAAGTTGGCGATTGGACCATTAGCTGCCAACACTAAGCCTTTTACTCGTATTAGTCCAACATTAATCAACAATGTTATTGATGTTAACAGAATTGCTTAGCCTGTAACTTGTATGTTGTATGTCAGCTCTGCATCAGTTGTCCAGATAATTGGTAGCCTACATTTGTCTAGAGTGGAAATATCTCCTTTAATGTATCACTAGCAGACTGACCAGTGTAAACCTTAATTAACTTTCAGTTCTTAAAGACTCAGCCTTGCTTGGTTTTATACGTTTATAGCAGTTAGAGATGTAAATGTTATGGTAAGTTGGCAACACTTTAAATTAGCACCCGGTACTTACTGGGTAAATACTGGGTAAGTATGGTGTAACAAAAAATGTATGAAGCGTAAGTATAGGGTATTATTCTAGAAATTACTGATTAAATACTGAGTTTTTTACCAATATTATACAAATATGCCTAGAATTAAAATTGAAACCTCATTGTTCTTGTAAATGTAAATATAGGTTACAGGTATGATAACAATTTACAAACATAAAAATGTTCAACCCACAATGGATGACAGTCATGAAAGCCATTTTCAAGACGGAATTTTTAAGAGAAACTGGACATTGTGAGAAAAGGTCAGCCATCTCTAGTTAGCCCAGCCCAGAAAATGTTTTTTCCACCACTTTCAATCCAGTAGGCCACTTGCAAACAGTACCCTTGGCTCACAGCCTCCGAGGAACACTGCAAATGGTTTGCAAGCTTGAGTTGTCTAACACAGGCTGCAGAAAGACACCAAAGCATGACCGTACATGTCACATTTCCTAAAATGTTCTTTTCTAAAATGTTTTGTCAACACACAAAACAATCCTATTCATTTGTCATCAGATGACAAATGGCTTAGTCAGGTTTTGGTGTGATATCTGGCTTCCAAGCTTAACTGGTTTCCAAACTAGTGTTTGTGGGGTGCACACTCGTGTTAACAGTAGGTCTAGTTGGCATCACTACAGCATCTGGCAGCAGTTTAGTCAAAACTGCAGTTTTCAAATGTAATCAAATTACTGCAGGCATATGTTAACGAGTAGTCTATTAAATCGCAGCCTACTTATTCACTATTAGAATGAGGAATAACATATTTTGCAAGATAAAATGTTTAAAGTGAGATTCAATCACACATCGTTAAAGTGCTACAATTCCAAACCACATAGCTTACTGCACCACTGTATAACACAGGCTGCTTTACTACCCTTTCATTTTAAAACAATAATTTTCAATGCATTATCTAAATTAATAGAACGATGCTTTTTATTTTATTTTTAATTTAAAGTGAAGCTTAGTACCTTCCTGTAACAAAGTGAGAAGTAAAGTTTTAGTATACCATAGTACCTGTAGGTACACTAATATAGGACGTGCGGGCACAAATTACATCTACAGGTACAATCATTAAATCCTATAAGGGATGTTCCTGTTGGTAAATTAACAAGAAATACCTATTTAGTATCATACCTGTAAGTAACGTATAATTACATTTGAAGTACTATGATTTAGAAAATGTAATTCTAGGTATATTTGTATAATATTGGTTAAATCCTAAATATTTAGCAGTAATTACAAGAATCACACCCTATACTTACACTGAATGTTTTTGTTACACCATACTTACAAAGTACTTAATTTAACGCGTTACCGGTAAGTTACATATTTACCTGACAATTTATTATAGAGTTGAATTTTCCTTGTTGTAAAGCACTTTGGGCTGAATTCCAAGAGGCACTATAATCAAATACTTACAATGTATTAATGTAGCTTACATGTGCAATAATACTTTTATACAAGTGTACATTTAAATCAAATCACAGAAACAGGTGCTTATGTATGCACATTTAAGCATTATTTGACCTGTGTGAGAGGCATTGATCATAAAAACAAATTTCAGTGCCAAAAGAATCAGTTAATAACAGTTTAATTTTTCCAAAAACATCATGTACATATAAACATACCCACAATAAGACCCATTCACAGTAATACTTTACACACGATGTTTGAAACTCTTGTGCAAAAACGTAATCTCATTCAGCATCAGTTACACGCTCACGCATCCCCCACACGCTCACAGCAGCTCTACGAAAAAAAAAAAAAAGTTCAAATGTATTTCAGTACTGGATGTGCTTTGATAAATAAACTTGGTCAGTGCTTCATAAATAATTTACAAAGTACAGTAAAGCGACTCATGAAAGTCAGTTGATCTACTTCTCCACTTGAGTTGGCATTCCATACAAAATGAAAAAAAGAAAAAAATATAAACGAAAAAAGGGAACGTTGTAGAAATCCCGAGGTAGCCCCAACAGGTGCGGAACCAACCAAATGTCTGTCCAAACAGTCTTTAGGCCATTCCTTTGAAATTGGCCAGTGTCTTTTTTTTTTTTCTTAAAACCAAAACTATGAGATCCAGGCTTGTTCCGAAGGTGACACTCTTAATGTGCCGATAGGTCCTATTAAGTGCTCAAACGTAGATACGGTGAGCCTTCTCATGTTTGATGCTGGGTCCCCATGGTGATGGTGCAGCATTGGTAATTGCAAAGACTTACATGGGAAGTCTATTAAAGTGAAGAAATGAAAATAATATAAACACCTCATTAGACTTGAGCATACATGCTTTAATGTGGTCAAATATAAGCTAGCAAGAGAAATGTATTACCGTCTGCTTGGCTTTACTTCCCAGCCGTCTCGACATTTTACATAAGTTATGGATTCCCCAGGAGAAAAGTTTGTAGTCGACTGTTCTTTGGCACAGAACGTAAACCTATGAAGACATTAATAGCATACAATATTTTAAAAAAGGCATGCAAGACAATCGCCTAACATCAGCAAACGTGGCACATCCCCTAGCTTACTTTTTCTGTGTTTCTCCAGCTTTCACGCGAATCCGCCGTACTTCAAGCACGGGCTTATTGGGTGCGCTGTTCCAGGACCAGAAGGACTTCTTGATGTTTTTCCAGACAGAGTTCCAGGAGTCCGACGACCCTTCCCAGCTCAAACGGATCTCCAGCAGGTCACCAATGTCCTCTTCGTTAAAAACCAAAAAGGTGTTTGTTAAGTTGAGGCCAATTCCGTCAGACCTAAGTGAGAGAGAGGGGAGAACAGGTCATTGAACATCGTTCTATTCCATCATTTCATATACATTCCAGAAAATATAAACACCCCACCCCTTTCCTCATTTGCAGAAAATACATTCCGTCCTTACACTTCAACAAACTTCTCTTCGGTATCGCTGTGGGCGCCGTACAACTTGACCCGGAATGTCGGGTCTGCGTTGCCCGACTGGTTCCTGTCAAACACGTGCATCTTCATTTGGTAGTGGTAGCCTTCAAAACAATGAATACAAGTTAATGATAAGGCAAAATGTTAGGGTCGACGTTCACAACATCAGATCACGCGTCATGACGCGCATTTTAATCACTAGAAGAGGGAGTGTTTGCGGCTCACCTCCGAACGGCGTGACGGCGCGCGTCTTCAGGTACATCTTGCTGTTGCGACGCTTACGCATTTTCTTGGCGTTGTAGCCGATGTTGTTGCAGCGGTTCCTGCGGCAGCTGAGGCAGATGCCCTTCTTGAAGCGGTCCGGCCCGGTGCACTGGAAGGCGAAGCTCATGTGGTCCTTGTTCATGAGCGAGTCCACGAACAGGTGCACCGCGCGCTCGTGCTCACACTTCATCACCTCCATGATGTCTGGGGAGGGGGGGGCAATAAGTGAGCACAGTACACCACAGCGACTAGGGTGAATTAGTCACATAGGCAATGAACGGGGTCGTTTGCAGGCTTCTAACGACCCCGTTCATGTGAATCAGGTGAGTTGGACCCTCTAGAACCAGGATTAGGGACCACTGATGTGGACAATACATCTACAACATGCAGGGCATTGTGGTTCCCCAGGACCAGGGTTGATAACCGCCGCACTAGGGTGGTTCTGACGTGGACCGAGGACTGTCCCACACAGCAACCTCAGGCTTTTGTTTAAAAAAAAACAACTAGCCTGTAAGGGGGGATGGGCGGCTCCTTCGACAACTTACTTCCTGCCATCGCCAGGACGTCCGCTATCTGACAGCCCGGCTGCACGTCGCCCCCATTGGGGTAGATGTCGATGTCGCCGATGGGCTGCTGGATGCCGATGCTCACTCCCAGGGTCTCCCTGGTGTACGTGTGCAACACGTCCACAAAGTCTGCGTCATCCGGGGACAGACGCTTGTGTGCCTCAGCGCCCTCGAACATTGGCCCCGCCGGGTCCAGGCCTGTAGGGGGCAGACACGAGACGACAGGGTCAGAGACGGTGGGGCGACACAGATATGACTACCTGAGGTGAGTTTAAAGTCGGCAAAGGGGTGAAAGCGTTCTCCCTCAGCGTGGCTTAAACCGTTTTAAACACACGTTTAAGACTAAAAGGCCTTAAAGTCTGAAGTAGAAGTATTCAACAGGGGATCCTTAGAGGTACTGCTGTTTTAATCCTCTTTTAATGGCTTAGTTAGTTGACTGCTGTTATATATGGCTGTACAGGCCGCCATACACATTATCGTTGGCCTGGCAATAAAATGTTTTACACCCTGTGTCGTGTTTTTACATCGGCCAAAAAACGTTGAAGACCTGTTCTAAAGATTCAGATGGGATGCGACTTAAATGTTTTGTTGAGAGAACATTCTGTATGCGATGCATGCAATTCCCCTATCCAATTAGATCACGTGGTTTAATTAGTCTGCAGTGCCCGGCTAGCTAGCTTGCGCAAACATATTAAGACACCAACGTTACCGCTTATTTTTATTTTAAATAGGGTACAGCCACTGGCGGCATCTGACGCATGTCGACGCCAAAGATTAAAATACCTTCTAATTTCTCATGCGTCAAAGCCTTAAAAATGTATCTCTTCAGGTTTTGAGCTCCTGAAGGTGTATTCTGACGTCCAGACCAGTGGGTGTTGGCCTTACATCTTGAGCCACGCGTACTCGCCAAGACCCACCTCCAAGAGACACCTCCATAGACCCTCCGCACCACATTCCCAAAGATCGGTGACCTCCAAGTAAACAAATGTTTGGCGCACCAGGATGTGACGTCGCACAGGGGTGACACGCCAACATAGATGGCACGCCACACACACACACCCACCAGTGATTCTTCCAACAGTCCCTCGTACATATGTCCCTGCGTAGCCGGCCACATGCGCGCCGAGGCTGTAGCCAATCATGTGTACATTCTGCAAGGACAGCTGCTGCTCATCCTACAGGGTGGATGGATGGGAGGGAGGGAGAGAGAGAGAGAGAGAGACACACACTTCAGACCCTAAGCTGCTACAATGAAAAGACCCTACACGCTGCTGGGCTTTAGACAATGGCCGTATAACCAAGCCATTCGCTGGATCAGATGTGAAGCCAGACTACATTTACGCGACCGCATAGTCGCCATCTGTCCAAGTTGGCTTCCGTGAGAAACGATCTTTGTCTATGCTTACAACTGCGGCGGCCAGGCCAAGTCAATGCTTACCATCGTGGCCTGGTTTCACAACTTCTAAATGTGTCGTTTGGTTTACACCCCCACAAAGTACTAAACATCCCCCACATCACTGCTTTGTGATGTGGGGGATGCCAAATTAAAAGACGCAGCATTTCTGCATATGAAAGACAGTTTTATACTGGACATTTTGGCACGTTGGCATTTAAAACTAAAAAAATATAGAAAACTACAGTATATCAATAAATTGACTGCTAAATGGTGACCAGTATATAAATAAATTACCCATTTAATGGTGTCGAGGACTACCTACACATTTTGAGGGGGATGCTTGACTGAAGAATATAGGAAATTATTGCATCGCAGCCACAAATGGATGTTCCGTGCTAAAGATCAAAGGGATCTTCCTGATCTAAATAAAAGATAACTCTATATAATGCCTTTGAGCAGATTGCAGGAACGAGTAGCTTCTGTGCGAGGGCAATCATGTTACAATGATAGGTGACTGATTGATTTGAGATAAACTTCAGAGTGTTTATTTCCAACACATTCTCATTGCAAAGTTATTGCACAACACCAAATATTTAAAAACAGTATTTCAGCCACTCAAGGTTGAGGGCACACACCTGGAGCCAGTTGAGCAGGCTGGCAATGCTGTGGCCGACCTGGTGGGTATGGTTCACGGCGTCAGGGTACAGCTGATGGGCCAGTGATATCCAGTCGACCACGACGACATTAGCCTCTCCTTCACGCTGCATCACAGCTGAGACCAGCTTGTGCATCCAGCTCTCCAACAGCCCGCTCATCTGAGGAGAGGAAAATCAAGTCAGTCGTTTCACTCCAAACCAATAATAGCTCTCAGACTGGGTGACCTCTCAAAGCCAACCGGGTTAACTCTTCACATGCCGGTTTGATACATTGACAGCAACTCTGTATGTGATATGTAATATGAATAAACCCTGTGTGGAAAAGCTCATGTGTTTTATTTACCGTCCAGCCATGGATTATAAGGATGGTCTTGGCTGTGGTGTTGAAGCCACACTCTTCAAGACACGCTTTTTTGCCAGGCTGTAGATAGCACCCTTCCTGGTCAAAATCTAGACTTTTACGCATGTTGTACTTGATGCCGTCATGAAGAGCGCTCTCTGTTGAAGACAGAAATTCGTTCTCTTCACCTGGGATAGATAAAATCAGATTGTCATACACATGTATGCATTTCAAAATAATAACGGAAGCAGGCCTATGATTATAAATTATAGTAAGCGCCCTAATGGTGGACGAGTAACCTACACACACACAAACACACCCCCTTCTGCCACAATCACTTGCATTAGTTTATTAATTACCCCACTTTAAAGAAGCATATGGTACAATAATGTCTCAAGTTGCATAGGCGTGGCCCAACCTTCTATTTCGTTCTAGCGGCTGTAGTCGGTAGCCTACATGTTTAACAAGTATGTTAATAATGAGTTGACCAAATAAATAAATTATGCATTAACAAAATGTATATAGCCTATATTGCATTGGCTTATCATGGAACATAGCATGCGACTTTGCTTGTGATAATCCGTTAAATTGAACAATAACCCAATTTTAGGTTATTGGTCGCACGTCAATAAAGCCAGAAGGTGGACCTGTGCGCAGAAAGAATAAACAAATAAATAAAAAAAATACACGGTCTGCTAAACATCAGTCAAATAGAAGACGTGGCGTTGTCCCTTTGAATGTATCATGGTTAACCACAAAGACACGTAATCGCTTGATATCCACTACTACGTTATCATTTGTACAATTGTTCACAATAGAATTACAATTTCATTATTGGCTATAAAGCGAAGGACTCAGTGCGCGATTAACCACGAAGTCGGAAACTTAAACGTAGCTAATATTTAGCTAAATTAGATAACACGGCGCAATCATCACCTTTTAAGGTGTAACTCGGGCCTTTACGAACAGTAATACTAACAGTTTAATACATGAATTAACGCTCAACGTTACCTTTAAGAACAGCATTCTCCACAAGCTCAGACGCGAAGAACCTGGCCACACAATGCAAGAAGATCCATAATGTAAGGGTTATACTGGTCATTTCCAAGCCACCAAATAAAAGTGGGAAAATCTTTCTTTGTGTTAATGCCAGGGACTATTCACAATTGTGGTTGGGTGAGAGCTTGCGTGCGTGTAGTCCAAACGGCTGCAAGAGAGCCTGTGGCGTGACCGAGGCAGGGCTGCGGGAGAAATGTGTGAACACGCATCCAGTGTCTCATTAGAGTTTTAAATAGTTAGTCGTTTTAGTCATCTGATCATCGGCTGATGTTTCTGGGATGCCATTGGTCCAACCCCCGTCTGTTTAAATTTAAGGGCGTGGCAATGTGTGAATGAATTCGTAGTAAATGGTCTTGTGTTGTAGATCCTGGTGTGCTGTTCTGACGTACGTCGAAGATGTTTGCCCTAATGTAACCTGTGGTAGCAGCCCATGCGGCATCTAGGCGAATTAATCACACGTGAAATATTCATCAACACTAATAACTAGAATAAACTAGAAGCTAATTATTGTTACCGGCACCTTTTTTCTCTCTCTCTTTCTTCTTTTTCTTTTCTTTTTCTTTTTTTACTTTTCAATAAACCTAGCTGTCCTTTACCACGAGAACCCCTAAGACATTGTACCCCCCATATCACCGTTCATCAGAATATTTTAAAGGGTTACTTTTGTCGTAGTAGTTGTGTCGGAGGAAGGGGTGATTACCTCATTCAATCAGAAACAAATGCGCTGTCGTCCACTTTGGCTCTCTGCCAGCCCATCATGGACCAGTTTCAGTTGAATACTAGGTTCACTCATGCAAGGTCTTGGCTACAATAACGCTTCTGTTTATTTACATACATAAGCTTCCACCGCACAGCATGAATTTACACCTGCCACCATAACTAATAGTCATACCCGTTGACTTCAAAGGTGATCAAGGATTCCTCTCATAAAAAGTACCGGTCTTTGCAACCGCTTGAAAGGAACCCATCAATCAAATATCTAGTTTTTTGTTAACACTGTAGCATAAAATATCACATGGTCATCTAAAATAGAATCTGTTGAATCAGCAAGAATTAACTGTAGACATAACTCTGAGACAGCAGACAATATGTTTGTCTGGTCTGTCGAACAGAGCCATAACTTCAGAGACTGGCATTGATAGTCATGGTCAGTAACTAACTCGGTCAGCAGGATAGAATCAATTCCAGTTTTATTCTGCTGAATGCTGACATGCCCTGCTTTTGCGCACCAAGGTCAGACTACTAGTCTATCTTAGCTACAACAACGAGATGCTGTTTAAATATGTTTACATTACAATCACGCAAGCATACATTTCCATTACCCTGCAGGCATAAGGTAATGGGGCAAAATGGAAAACGTTGGTAGGCCTAGATATTTATAGTGAAAAACTATGACAATATTTGGCATTTGCACTGTACTGTTCTGTAGTAGGCAAAGACTGTAAACACGAGACAATTGCGCCTCCAAGTGGTCGATGCCAACAGTGCAGCTGCCAGTGACACAGCAGGAGGCGGTGGGGGCAGTGTGCCAGACCGGATCCTTCGTTGGGGAAGAGGCCAGGGACAGCCAACCCCCGGCTTCTCTTCTCGTTAGCCAACAACATAATTACGTTTTGCAAGCAAAGGAGCCCGAACAAGGGCCTGTATCCGTGTCTGTAGGATGTCCCGCCATGAAGGTAAGAGTCGGTGTTCACATTGGATTACAAACATTTCGATTTACGCTGTATTGCTTATCAGAATGTTGCTACTGTAACGCTAGCTAAACGCTGCTAGTCTGTTTTGCAGCTCATCCCAGTTCATGTTGGCTAACGTTAGCATTGGTATTAGCAGAGCAGTGCGGGCTCTGTATCTAGTGGGTTGGACACGTACGGCGACCGCAAAATGCGTTTTGAACCAGCGGGCATTTCAGCAGTGTTGAGGTTGTCAATAACGTAGACAGGTGTTGCTCAAACAGTGCTGACAAATAAGCGGAAGGTGCTAGTTTAGCTGACTATGTTACTCAGCTAACTGTAAATAGGTTAGCCGGGTTAACGTTAGCATGTTGGTTAGCCTGGGGGAGTGCCTACATGAGAAACATTGAGCAGCCACCAGCTAAAGTAGTGCTGTTGCTGCGTTTTAGATCCCCATAACGTTCGCGGTACTGTAGTAGGCTACTACTAGTAGCTAATTCTATGCTGTACCGTAGAGTATCTGCTGGCTGTTACTGCAACACTCAACGTTTACTAACATTAACCTCGTCCTTGTGAACGTCCTTATGTAGTTAACACAATGAAGTTTGTCATGTTAACATCATGAAGGTCCGCCAACAACGAACTTCGTCATGTTAACATCGATGGTATGCTGTCTCTGTAAAGTTACCGTAGTCATGACACAGTCAACCTAGGGCTTCTGGGTTATTGGCTGTAACATTAAGTAATTCATAGTAAGCAAAGGTTGAGTGTCGTTAGGCATCTACTGGCTTTACTGACATCAGTCGGGAATTGTTTTCTGACGTCCTAACTTGACACACAGAAGCTTCTGTATCAGCTAAGCCAACTACTTGTCTGTTGCCAGCACAGCAGGATTTCGTTGGCACTTGCAAGTCCGATCTAGCTTTGAATGGTCATATGAGGTTTCAACTAACTAGTGTCATGCAATACACCCTGGGTGCGACTGTTGTAGTCAATCAAGAATGGCTTTCACTTGAACATAGTCACTGCCTGGACATATTGGTTACCTTTCTTTGCAGCACATTATAGATCGCTAGCTCTTGGTGCTTCTGCGTTTAAATCGGTGTCAATGTTTCTTAAATATTAGTATTGTAATATAATGTAAGATACTATTACAATGTAGTATGTTTATAGGGCTTTATCCTCTGTGCTCTGTTACTGTATTGCTGTCTAATAAATCGATCGTTTGGGAGATATTTGTGCTATGGATAATAATTAAACTTTCACGTAGATATTCCAAATATTAAGAAAATAAATCAAAATGATTAACAGTAAGGTGAGACACATTCCACATGCCATGTTGGAATTTAGCTGCAAGGCTGTTTAACAGGACAATATCCCATCTACTAAGGTCACTGCTGTCTGTCCATAGGTGTGAGCTGCGATGCGTGTTTGAAGGGGAACTTCAGAGGACGGCGATACAAATGTCTAATCTGCTACGACTATGACTTGTGCGCATCGTGCTTCGAGAGCGGCGCCACGACGACGAGACACACCACCGAGCATCCCATGCAGTGTATATTAACCCGGGTGGATTTTGGTAAGTGGTTACTCTAAAGGTATACTCAGCGATTGTCAAGTCAATTTTATTTATACATCCTTTAATCACATTACATAACCTGTAACTTAGTTTGTTATTTGTAATTGATCGTAAGCTAGTACACATTTAGTCAGATTCAGCTAAAATCTGTTCATGGTCCACCAGCTGCCTGTTCAGTGTGCGTAATGAAAAATAATCTGGTGTTTCTACACAGCCCTGGCTCTGTATATGGGTACACAAGCAAAGTGGTGCACCACTACCCCAGCCGTGGCAATGTGTGTCCAACGTGTTGCGGGCGGAACTTCTGAGGCAGCACCCTATTCCATTGAAGGGAGACGTGTTTTTCTCCAGTGTTTTTAGTATTCACCATTCACGTGGCTTTTAGAGGAGGGCGTCGTTAGAAACGCAGCATTTCTGATCTGATGCGTCTTCAGCAGCCTGATCAATGCAGTCAACTAGATTGTCCTGCAACATCTCGACAGATCTGTGTTGGAGTCGCACTTTATTTATACACCGTCGTAGCTGGACATCTATGGCGTCTGGGACCTAGTGTTTTGAACACTGTATGCAAATGTTAAAGAAACATATTAAGCAGCACACAGTGCAAAAGAGAGAGCTTGACTACCTTTTTTATTTTTATCTCTGAAAAGATCAGACAATAGAAACAAGTGCGGTGGCTTATATGAATTTATATAAAACAAACAATTTATTAATAATGCCATCCAAACTGTCACTATTCCCACCAAATGTCGCTGGCGTATGACCTGTTCATCTCTTGACGTATACTATTTGTGTTGTAAGTCATTTTGTGTGAAAGCATCTGCCGAATGTCGTACATATAAAACATAGCCTTTAAGGGACTTACTGGATTTCTGCTCAAAACTGTAGAGAATTAATGAGCGAAGCCGCGTGGTCCCCGACCGGCTGAAGTAACTAGTGTAGCTTTACACGGCACCTTACACTTATTCTGTGCTCTGGCAGTGTGTCATAAGGTGTTATCACAATGTAAATCTCCCTCTCTCTTACCCCCCACCCCTATAATGAACACTTTTGCAAGTGATTCAACAAAAATGATAGTTCTGTTGCATAGAGTCTCTTCCCTGTCATTTGTAAATATGACCTTTCAACCTATAGTAGACAGTTACAACAGTCTATTTATGTTTGTGTGTGTGTGTTCCCATCCAGATCTGTACTACGGTGGAGAAGCCTTCTCAGTGGAGCAGCCTCAAGCCTTTACATGTCCGTACTGTGGCAGGATGGGCTACACGGAGGCCTCCTTGCAGGAGCATGTGGCTGCGGAGCACACTGAAACATCCACGGAGGTGGTGAGTTGGCCTCGCTGCCCGCTGCACGCTCACCATACGCAGTGGAATCCAAAGTATTTTTAGAACGCCGCGTGTTGTCCTTGTGAGCGCATTGTGAAGTAGCATGCCAAGCATATTCACGATGAAGGTCTTAAAGCAGATGTAGTCCGTGCTGAACGTTGTCTAGATGGCCACAATTAGGTAATTTGGCTGGTCTGACGTTTGAGCGTTGTGAAGGGGGGCTAGGAGTCTTGCTCAAGGAGGTTCTGTAACAAAGCCCTCTAATTATCTAAATAACATCGTAACGACATTTAAAGCAAATGCTAAGTGAGAAACATCTGGTATTTTACTGACGTGGTAAAACAATCCCAAGTTGGCAAGCTCTATCATTTGTGGAACTACTTGAGAAACGACCGCTGTCGAATGAGGGATTTGATTTTAAACAAATATATAAATCGCTGGCTGGGGCAAAGTGCACACACTTGTACCTACCTGTGTTTACATACTGTGTTTAGATACTGTGTGTACATAATGCCATTATTTATTTGTATTTCTTTGCCACAGATTGCTCCTGAGATATACTTTAGTTGATATTTAGCAGCCTATGTATTGTGTGATTTTAATATACAGTCTGTTTTGCTCTTATTGTTTCTTATCTTGTTCAGATCTGTCCCATATGTGCAGCACTGCCTGGTGGGGACCCTAACCATGTGACAGATGACTTCGCTGCTCATCTCACACTTGAACACAGAGCACCTAGAGACTTGATATCCTTTTTACAGGCAGCTGACCTCTACAATGTTTGACTTGTCTTGAGGGTGTAAATCATTTTTGGCTGAATTCGGTCTTTTCCTTTTGAAAGTGGATTGTCTAGGCTTGTTTGACATGCTTGTGTATATTTTTGAAATTGTATTTTGAGAAGGCCATATATGTAGTATGTACATGCATGATACCTGAGTACTTTTAGCAGTCATTCCACTGTTATCGGTTCAGATTCAGATGAATTTATTCCGATTCATTGGTTCAGATTTCGTTTAGAAGTGTATCTGCTGCACATGATTGGAGGAGTACAGACACCAAAATCACAAAAAGGCCAGTGGTGATAATTAAGATGATTTTTATTTTTATTCAGCATACATGTATCTATATAGCCTTGTGAGACCATTCTGAATTTACAAGCTCAGTACGGCGGTCTGGTGTCGCTCCTATTCAACACTTAAATAACACTCAACACAGTGTTGGGTAATAGAACCATTGGGTTTATGAGTTGATGCCGAGAGCAAGTGCCTGTTCACGTGATCATCTAGTGGATCTTGTTCTGATGTGCTCAGGGTGCTTTGGTTGACATCCACAGGCCCCGCCCCTAACCCTTACCCTGGACCAGGCCCCGCCCCTAACCCTTACCCTGGACCAGACCCCGCCCCTAACGCTTACCCTAGGCCTGGCACCGCCCCTAACCCTAGGCCAGGCCCCGCCCCTAACCCTTACCCTAGGCCTGGCACCGCCCCTCACCCTAGTGGTTTTAAATGGCGTTTCCAGAATATCATTTTTATAAAATAGCAACTTTTAAACTTTATGTAATCAGACAAAAGTGTTAATTTGTCAACAAGACAACATGCTCTATGATTTGTGAGCAGACGCATCTTGCAGATCACATTTTGTTGTCTTTCGTTTGTTTTGGACTTGAGCAATGTCTCTCAGAAGAAATCTTTTATGGAATGTTTTAGAAGCTGCTGCTTTGATCTTCATGAGGTTTTTTTTTTCTCCCCTTTCCCAGTACAAGGCTGTAAAAATGTAATTGTGCATCCTGATATATTCAAAGCACCTCATTATACAGTATCGTTTTTATAGATATCGCCAAGGCCTAGTCAAGTACATTATTATGAAAGTTGCTGTAGGTAGGATTTTTTATATATATATATATATATATATGTATATATATGTATATGTATATGCCTTGGCGTATGAAGCATTTTGCTCGGGAGCTGGTCACAAACAGGACAGATGATATACCGCCCACTGGCTGCAGCGTCAGTGAGCAACACTCGCCAAGCAAATTTAAGAATATGTTCAAGGAAATGTATCGTTCAGTGAAGAATTATTTTTTAACATGGCACACATTCAGTTTACTGAACACACCCTTATGTGTCAGATGCCGCCAGTGGGCATTGGCCTTCAGTGGCCGCGTTCTAAGTTGCCACGGCTGCGTGTTCCTTAACGGCGCATTGCCACGACGAGTCCAGCGGCGTGCGGCATGTGAGGAGGATGTTCCACCCGGGCCGCGGCCTCGGGGGCCCGCGTGCGCGCAGGTCCAACATGCACTTCACCAGCAGCACCACCGGGGGGCTCTCCACCAGCCAGGGGGGCTCGTCCTCGCAGAGCTCCAGCTACAGCAGAGAGGCTATGGACCCTATAGCAGGTCAGTTGTGTGCACTCACTGCAAAGAATGTCTATTCAAAAATAAGTTTAAAAAAAACTATGACCATATTTGCTCATAATAAAATAAATCAATCTGCCAATGGAGCAAGTGGAATTTAGCTTGTCAGATTTCTTGAAATAAGACCTTGTTAAATCATTCGTCAACCATGGTCCAGGGGATCTACTGTCGTTATCAGATCCCCAGGACCAGGGTTGAGGACTACTACTTCAATCATACCACAGCTTGGAGCCAAATGCAGGATATACTGTATATTGATGTAGAAGAAATGCTTTCCAACTGGTTGCTCCATCCCCCCCCCCCCCCCCCCCACCATAAATATATAGGACACATTGTACAGTCTACAGTACTCTGGGGGGGTGGGGTGGGGGTGGGGGGGTGGGGTGTGTGTGCCGCATACAGAATAAAAAGTCATCAGACAAATCAAAAGACGTTGCCATGGCAATTACTTGTTTGTTATTTTTTAGTTTTAATGGGGGTCGAGCGCCTGGCACCTCCAACAGTGCTGTAATGAGAGCGCACGTTTCACTGTGCCTCTGCAAACGTGCCACCAGAAAATGGTCTTCTGTACCCCACACAGTGTTTACTGTAGCTACTCACCACAGAAGCTCAGAACGCCAGCGTTGAGCGGTGTTTGTTTGAAGATGCTGCCATTCGTAGCCAGTGGGGAAAATGCTTGGTGAAAAATGTACCGACTCCAGATGGACACATGCATATGTCTGTAAGGCCCATAGTAGCCAAGGCATGTCAAAGTGACTGTTGTTTGGGCTGCGTGACGTGTACTTTCAGTGGCCAGAGCGCACGTCCGCGTTGCGTGAGGTCACCATTTGGTAGTATACCCGGGCCTTTGGTCCACGAACACACTGTGGGATGTTGACCCATGCAGGATTCAGGAACATTAGCCCTGTGAGGCCATCTTCACCTTGCAAGCTCTCGTTTCATGTCGCCGCTCAGTCTGGAACCCCTCGATAAAACCAAAGCGTATGATGTCGTCATCTTGGGAGACTGGGAAACTTAAACTAGCCACCAATTAGCCCGATTGTGATTCTACGCGGGGGACAAACGCTTTCGCATTAAGGGGATCCAGAGTGATACGACGTGAAATTGGGGTCTCGCGAGATCAGGACGGTCTCCAAAGGTAGCTAGTCCAGTCCCATGGACATCTGGTGAGATCAGTTTACAAAATAGTCTAAAGTTATACTATCGCTTAGAGCAGGGTTGGGGAACCCTGGACCTGGAGGGCCGCTGCCCTGCATGTTTTAGGTGTTACACCTGATTCATGTGAATGAGTCGTTAGAAGCCTGATAATGACCCATGCAGGACAGCGGCTGTCCAGGACCAGGGTTTCACTTCCCTAGTTTAGAGTTAAAGGCTCTATCTGGCAAATTTGTTTTTAAGGAAAAATATGAAAGTTTTACATAGGCTGCATTTTTTAATGTATATGGTTATATGTGAATATATTGTTGTTTGTACTGTTATGTGTAATTGTAAGTTTCCATGATGTTCTTGGCCAGGCCACCCTGATTTATTGATTTACTTACTGTCTCTGGTGAGATTACAGTCTCACTGCCTGCTTGGCACTAAACTGCCCCCTCCCCCCGTCCCCCTCCCTAGAGCTGCTGTCCCAGCTGTCGGGGGTGCGTCGCTCTGCGGGCGGCCAGCTGAGCTCGGGCCCGTCGGCCTCCCAGCTGCAGCAGCTCCAGATGCAGCTGCAGCTGGAGCGGCAGCAGGCGCAGGCGGCCCGGCAGCAGCTGGAGTCGGCCCGCAGCGCCACCAGGGCCGCCGCCGCTGCCGGCAGCCGTGCCAGCGCCGTCCTCGGAGCCAACTCCGCCGCCGCCGGCCACCATCACCCCGGCAACGGGGCCGCCGCCGGCCACAACAGTGGCAGCCCCGCCCCCAACCCGGGCCCCTCCCCCGAACCCAGCCTGCCGCACGCAGCCCACAGCTCCCAGTTTCTACTCAGCAGGTTGGTCCTCCTCCATCCACCAGCACCACGTTACCTAGGATACCGCCTCTAGTCTAAGGCTCCTCCCTCCATCAGCACCACGTTACCTAGGAGACTATCTGTCTCTAGTCTCAGCCTCTTCCCTCCATCAGCACCACGTTACCTAGGAGACTATCTGTCTCAAGTCTCAGCCTCTACCCTCCATCAGCACCACGTTACCTAGGAGACTATCTGTCTCTAGTCTAAGGCTCCTCCCTCCACCAGCACCACGTCACATAAGCAAACCGTGCTGAACATCTGACATGCTTACATGATGTTAGCAGCTACTACCTAGATACCTAGCATTAGATTAGGCTGTTAGCAATGTCACTAAGTCTGTATAGCTCTAGCACGACGCTAATGCAGTGCTTTATTCACTCATTCAGTCTCTCAGTTAGTTATAAGCAGTAGCCTTTGTAACAAGTATACACGCTTGCCTGTTTAACAGATTTACAAGACTTGTGTACAGCCGGACTAACTAATTCCTCAAGTATAAGCTAATATACATTATATATATGAATATGAGTATTGTATTTGGTCGCTGTTGCTGTGCGTGTCGATAAACAACCCCCCCACACCCTCCCCAGGCTGAGCGAACCGCGGCTGTCTGAGTGTGAGCGTCAGGCGTGCGAGGCCCAGTGGGCGGACCGGAGCCTGTTTGTGACGGAGCTGCTGCTGTCCACGCTGCTGTCTGACCACAACGCCTCGGCCCCCTGCCCCCCGGCCCCCGGCGACGAGGACGCGTGTCCCGGGCCGCTGCGGAGCTTCGCCGACTTCGCGGCCATGGGCTGCATGGAGGTCATGACCTTGGACGTGGCGCTGGAGAACCTCAACCTCAAGGAGACGGCCTCCTCCCCCGCCACCGCCAAAACCACAAGAACGACGAGTAAGACGCCGGCGCTGCCGACGACGAAGAAAGAGCCCCCAGCCCCGCCTCTTTGATGGCATGGCTGCTGAACCCACGGCCCCGCCCCCCATGCCTCGCCTGAACGCCCATTGTAACTGGCGGACCGGTGCGTCTGGCCAACTGCCAATGGATGAAAGAGAAGAAAACAAAGGGAGAGACTGCGGCTCTTTTTGGCGTGTTTTATTCGATTTGTTTTCTTCGCCCCTCTCCCAGCGATCGTCACGTCAGCTCTGACGCTCGCCACGCATCCCACCGTTCTCCATGTTGTGTACATTGAATTAAAGTAACTGACGAGAGAATGTGAGTGAGAGGGAGCGCAAATAAAATTAACTATATATATATATATATATATATATATATATGAACATATTATAGAAAATCTATATGAACATTGATAATCAATTTCACATAATAACCCATGTTTCCTGTAGACGTCGAGCGAGCCTAGTTAGCCATTAAGAGCTTGGACATCGTCCTCTTCACTCACCCCTGGAGATCGCAGACAGAAATCTCAGACAAGGAAGAAAGGAAAAAAAAAAACCCCGCTGCTGTGTATTTATAGTTATTAATAATTAAAGTGCTTGGATGGTTTACCACAACTTAAGCATGAGCTTAAATCACCATGTGCCCATTTCTAACCGCACAGTCCCTAGACGGGGAGATGTCTCTCCGCTCACGCACACCAGAGTAACTGTACATTTCTTTGACGAACTCCTGTGTTATGTGACGATTTCGTGCCCCACACACACCACACACACAGACTGTTGGGTGAGTTTGGTTTCATTCATATCGAGTCTCAACCCCCTTCCCCTCGAGTGTGACATGTTGGGTCAGGTGACCTTGCTATTTGTATTTTTTTTAAATCAGCTGTGGGCAAGTTGGTTTACAAATGCATATCTGAATGAGTCTGTCAGCATACACTACAAATGCTCTCTATATAAAGTGATATCAGAGACACAGGGACATGAGTCATGTTAACCACAATCTTTTTTTTTTTAAATAACAAACACAGCCCACGTCTTGATGAGGTAAAGCTTTGTTTTTAAACCCTGTTTTAAGATATCTGGCTTCCCATCACCTGAAGTTAATCCTTTCTCCATCACTCATGAATGCAAAGATTATTAGACGTGACTTGAAGGAGAGAATCCTATATGCTCTTTCCATTCGTTTGAGTAAAAAAGATATTTGTATGCCTCCACCGCTACCTTACAAAATGAAATGTATGTTTTGGTTAGGGAAACCAGCCAAATGACAGGGTAAACCTTTCAATTTGGAGGACAATTAAAATGTTTTGGATGGAGATTGATTTGTGTACTACTGTGTGCTATTTAGTTATTTAAATATACTTGCTAGTACAGTATGTACAGTTGAGGATACTGTTGAGCCACGTATTCTACATCATGTCATGAGAATTAAGATATTGGTTCTATGTGGAATTTGCATCAGCAAATCAATATGGTGCCTTCTAATATTAGCCCTACTGTGCATGCACAAGTGAGATACCCTCATTCACATTAGCTATAGAGCCAGACGCTGCCCCCAGAGGAACCTCCAACATATATTTTTACTGATATATACAATATTGCTGTGGTTTGTATTGAAGTAACATTTGTGCATCTGCTTCAGTGTATACAGTAGCAAAAAAAAGTATGTGAACCCCTTGGGATTACGTGGAGTTTTGCATGAATTGGTCATAAAATGTGCTCTGAACTTCA
>JAODLL010033355.1:0-22612 GCA_026546735.1 Forbesichthys agassizii | reverse complement strand
GAGCACATTTTATGACCAATTCATGCAAAACTCCACGTAATCCCAAGGTGTTCACATACTTTTTCTTGCAACTGTATATATACATATACACATACATACACACACATATATACATATACACACACATATATACATATACACACACACACACACAAATATACAGTATGTGTGTGTGTGTGTGTGTGTGTGTGTATGTGTGTATATACAGTATCTCACAAAAGTGAGTACACCCCTCACATATTTCCAAATATGTGAGCATATCATTTTGTATGTGTCTGTCATTCTTTGTGAATTATTGATATTGCATGTTATCGGTCAGGGAAGAGAATGGACCCAGAGGCTCTGTCTTGTATCTTTGATCTACTATTATTATATTAAAGCTGATTTTGTTAAACTTTGACACATTGTTTCCTCCTACTTAAACTCTATAAATGAACATGTTGGAACTGGGTGAGGAGACACCACCCAAATTCCAACAATACACACACACACATATACATATGTTCTGTTCGTCATATACCTCCTACCCTTGGGCATGATCATGAGACACCACAATGTTGACTTCAACTGCTACACTGACGACACCCAGCTATACATCTCTACCAAACCCACCTAAACACTCCCCCCTCTGCTGCCAGAATCCTCACCAATACAAGCACAACAGATCACATCACTAATTCGGATTCAACTTCATTGGCTTCCAGTATAATTTTGTATAAACTTTAAGACTCTCCTTCTTACATACAAGGCCCTTCACAATCTGGCTCCCTCTGTCTCCTTGCATATACTCCCTCCCAAACTCTCTGCTCCTCTTCTACAAGGCTTCTGGTCACCCCCCCATTCCTCCTCTCCATCATGGGGGCTCATGACATCCTTGCATCCAGCCATCCACCCAACCATGCATCAACCCATCAACCCATCCATCCATCCATCCATCCAGCCACTCATCAATCCATCCATCCAGCCACTCATCCATCCATCCATCCATCCAGTGTGACGAGGAGCAGAGGTGTGGAACAGCTTCCCGCCTGCCTCGGCGCATCACTTATAGCTGACAAGCTTCATGGAGGAGTGTAAAGTGACTATCAGAGAGACAGCGTTCATTTCAGCTGGTCTGGCCCTTTGCTGCACATTCACTGCAGCCAAGCAGGTGATAATGAAAACCCACTATATGTTTGACTGATAACAGGCCATTATAGCACTTGGGCACCTCTCGGCCAGTGAAGGTGTGGGCAGACAAATAGCCTCTAATGTGCTTAATGTTCCATTAGATCCACCAACATGTGGGTGTGTGCACCATCTCACAGTGATTTGATCCACATCCTGTATGCTGTAGATCCGCATAAACACTTGCATATCAAAAGACTGGTTTACCTGCTATGCACAAGGAAAACCCTTTAAAATCAAAACCAGTACTGTTTGCATGCGTGCATACAGTACGTGTGTGTGTGCGCGCGCGCATGTACGTGTTTGCCTCTGTGTGTGTGTGCGTACATATGTGTGTGTGCGCACGTACATGTATGTATGCGTACGTACGTGTGTGTGTCTCTGTCCGTACGTACGTGTGTGTGCGTACCTGCGTGCGTGTGTACGTACGTGTGTGTGCGCGTGTATGTACGTATGTGTGCGTACATGCGTGTGTGCCTCTGTGCATAAATACATGTGTGTGTATGCGTGCGCTTATGTACGTTTGCCTCTGTGTGTGCGCGCACGTACGTACATGTGTGTGTGCGTACGTACGTGTGTGTACGTGTGTGTACGTTCGTGTGTGCCTCTGTGCGTACGTACATGTGTGTGAGTACGTACGTGTGTGTGTGTGTGTGTGTGTGTGTGTGCACGTATGTACATGTGTGTACGTACATGCGTGTGTGCCTCTGTGCATTAATACATGTGTGTGTATGCGTGCGTGCATGTACGTTTGCCTCTGTGTGTGTGTGCGTACGTACGTACTGTACGTGTGCGCCTACATGTGTGTACGTTTGTGTGTGCCTCTGTGCGTACGTGTGTGTGCGCGTACGTACGTGTATGTGTGCACGTATATATGTGTGTGTGCGTACATGCGTGTGTGCCTCTGTGCATAAATACATGTGTTTGTATGCGTGCGTGCGTACGTGTGTGCCTCTGAACGTGTGTGTATGTGTGCACGTATGTATGTGTGTGTGCGTACATGCGTGTGTGCCTCTGTGCATAAATACATGTGTGTGTATGCGTGCATGCGTACGTGTGTGCCTCTGAACGTGTGTGTGTGTGTGTGTGCCTCACCGTCTGCGACCTCCAGCAGGACCTTGGTCATGATGCTGCCAGCCACACTGATTGCCTGGCATGTGTAGTAGCCTGCGTCAGAACGCTGGACAGACGTCATGGTCAGCTGGCCGTTCCCAGACACTGACATGCGACTCTGGCCCTCTGCAGGCTGGTTGGGGAACAGCAGGGCCTGGAGACGGGTTAGAGATGACGTTAAAGCCAACGCTAGCGTGTGTGGGGCCCTGTGAGGGGGTGTGTATGTGCACGACTGCTATGCCCAATCACATGCGTGAGATCTAGGTTCCATCTCCACCATGCTGCTGAGACATGGCTATTGTTTAAATGTGCTCCTCTTCTACAATAGCTCAACCATAATATAACTAGCAGATGATTGGACCACCTTCAAACAGTCAGAACAAGAACCACCTCCCTTTTGGCACCAACAGAAAAACCCACCTGGACACTCATTGTACAGTGCTTCTTGCTTTTGCCTGACCATAGTGGAAGGGGGAGCTTAACATTAGTATGGTGTTAAGCAGGCTGGTCAGGTAATAGGCATGTACTGTATACCTTCAATTGTAAATACATATTTGATGTAGTGGGTGCCATGACACTGCTTGCTGAAGCCAGGAGCCAAGAGTAGGTGAAATTAATCTTGCTATTCCCAGACTATACTGTATATTGATTGGCTAGACAATGTTAAAGTCTTAAATAAATATGGTGTGTGAGATAAAGAACTGGGAGCTGCATTTGTAAATTATTGAACTACATACCAGAATGACGTAGTGATCCTTCGGCACCGGCAAGAGATCTGGATTATACCATAGTAATACAACTTTTGGACTAAAATTATGTTTTTCTTTTTCGTAAGCATTGTGGGTGATAAAACCACAGAAACACCCTGTGCCTTGTCTGTACAATGTCACATTTTGTCACAACAAAATAATACTATGAGACTTTGTTCTTTTCTACAGAGAGTATGGCTAAAAGCTTAACACTTATCACAAGATGATAGTGTTTAAATAATGCTAACCCCTCTTCCAATATGTAGTGTTTGGTGTTTCAAAATTCAGAATGTGATGATGGTTTAAATACTGGAAGTTTTGTTATTGACAAAACTAACATAGGCACATTTAAATGCTTTTTACTTAAACTTAAACAAATCTCCCAAAGAGAAGCATTTGAAGAGGTGACCCACCTTCTGACACATACATATTCCTAAATTCCCACATTCCATAAAGGAAGAAAAACACACACACTAGTTAGTTAACTAAATAAGTATAATTTAACCTTTAGTATTACTAATTACTAGTATTACTTATTAATATATGAGTATTTATTATATATAATAGCATACCACACTTTTTTGATATGCCATGTATTATACTGTTTGGAAACAGGCCCTTCCTACATCAGATGTGAGTTTACACGGACTTATCAGTTATGAGATCAAAACTACAGTTTCCACTAACTGAAAGTGGACCAGTTCAGACAGACATATTTCATCAGAGTAAAGTTTGCCATTCACTTGGAAGTGAAGAGTGAGTTGAGACACAGACTCATTTGTTTCCATCAAATAAGAAAAGCACCTGGCCTCATCGGAGGCCGAACAACTACTAACGCAGATCCAAGCTACACCCCACGACCACCACGTCAGCCAGGGGCCAGAGGGAATTCCCAGCCAACTGCATCACATCAGAGTCCTTGGAGGAAAGCCTCTGTGTATCCCAGGCCAACTGATGTCGCACTCCCATGACAGTCAACCAGGAAAGTGGTCCTGTATTATGCTCACTGGTATGTGTTAATATTCCATGCAAATTGAAGTTTTCTCGAGTTTTCTCTCCTTCCATCTGGTTGTCTCTTTCATCTCTCTATAACTCCTACCCTGTTAGAATCACATGACAAGTTAGGCTAATAGAGCAGCATAGGCTAAGGTTGTCTTAACTACCGCTAAGACAGCCAGTCTTAGCGGTAGTTAAGTGTTCAGTTCTTAAGTCATTCACTTGTCCAAACTTCTAATATCTTCTAATTTACATGAAGATATTGACTCCTAAAGCATATTTCATGCCTTATATGATGGTATTTTAGTATTATGCTGTGTTTTTAATATGTATTCCATAGTGTTAAATTAATACATTCATATTTTTGTGGTTAAGTGGTTAAGTGTTTGTGTACAAAAGAAACAAGAGTCCCTTATATCAAAAATTATTAATATTTCAGATTGATTGATTTTAATATTAATTATATTAAATATGGTTATTCATTTTATTAAAATCATACATCATAATATGTCATAATAGTGCTATCAAACTATTTACTATTATATTTAAATATAATAAAAAGTAAAATAAACTTTTCCATAAGTATAAATTAATTAATATATGTATTTTATATAGATTTAATAGACCACTCGCCTGCGAGCAGATCATGACACTTTTCAGCTACCGTAATTAGATAACTGACTTGTGGCCTAGGTGACAGCCAGCGCGTCAATTGCAAAAAAAATGGCTAAATTAAGAGGGTATATCCTAGCGGTGCGCAAAAAAAAAAAGAAAAAAAAAAGAAAGATAGACAAAATTACCAGGACAGTGCTCCGAAGCTCACCAGTTTCTTTAAAACCTGTTGTGAAAAGATGAAGGAAGGCCTGGAGATGGTCATTTTGGTGGTCATTTTGCAGCCGCTTGTAGCAGCGCGAGCACGGAGAACACAGCCACAGATCTACCTCCTGTATCAGCTACAGCGGATACCGGTAGCTCCAAGATTGCACCTGCTGCTACTATTACCGGCACTGATGATCACATCGGATCATCTGAAATGAATCCCGGGTTGGTACGTGAAACTGTCATTTTATCGGACGACCCCGCACTTTGACCAGACAAGTTTACTGATCATGATAGATGTCAACTTGTCAAGAGGGGTCCAGTTCAAATAAAATCTTATAACTTCCCACAAAACAACGATAAAGTCCCACATCGTTTTACTGAACAAAATTACCAAACAAAAATGGAAAATGGAAAGAAAATACCTAATAACTAGATAGAATTAGTATTAACTGAATAAACTGTTTTGTTTTTGCTGCAAGCTCTTTGAAAGAAAGACAATGTATGCACTGACCCTAACCCTACCCCAGATATTACCCCACACAGAACAATTATTGTACGTATTGTATTGTATTGTACGTATTGTGAACTGTAAATCATCTGTCGGGGCCTCGATCTCAGAGCGTTTTGTTGGCTTCATTGCTGATACCTCAGGAAAAGTGCTTTGCAATACTCTCCTTGAGCAGCTTAATGCCATGACTTTGAACATTGCAGACTGTCGTGGACAGTCCTATGATGTGAGTAATATGATGGGACACAAACAGGGAGTCCAGGCAAGAGTGATTGAACTGAACAAGAAGGCAATGTGTGTTCCTTGCTGCAGTCACACACTCAACCTTGTCGTAGCTGACGCAGCCATCATCTGTTCTGTCTGTGAGTTTTTTTAGCATTCTTCAGCACCTTTACAAACCTCTTCAGCTCTTCAACACAGCGATGGTCAATACTACTACATCATGTAAAGCTGACAGTGAAAAACCTGTCAACAACAAGATGCGAATGTCGTATTGACAGTGTAAAAGCACTTTTCTACCAAATGCCAGAAATTGTGGAGGCTTAACAGAACTTCGTGAAAATGCCTGCAGAGATACCCGCAGAGAAAAAGGATGGAAAGACACTGTCTTCATCACAATACATGTGTAAGGAGCTGACAACATGGCGGTTCAATCTGTGTTGTGATCTGGTATAAGGTGTTATATCAGGTAAATTGTGATTTCTCCAGAAATACAGGGAAGATGGACTTTCCTCAGCTCAGACAAATGCAAGAGAAATAGCTGAGAAAATGCAGGTACACACAACATTCCCAGTGAAGAGACAGAAAAGAGCATAAGGGCACAGATGACATTAAATTCACACCAGAACAGTGGTTTAAGCCAGGTTTCTTCCTTCACCTAGTTGACTCAGTGTTGGTTAGTGTCAGTTAGAGGTTCTCACTAGTGGATTTTTTCTTTTTTTGTTTGGATTTTTATATTCCTTGGATAACATGAAGAAAGCCATTTAGGAAGACACACTTGAGGAGTTGTGCAGGAACCTGGAGAAAACATTATGGGACATTGACAGCCAAGACCTACTTCTTGAAGTGAGGGGAGTTGTTGTTGTTTTTCCAGATCACATTTAATCTCCATCAGAAATTTTGGATTACATTTACAAGGAGAATATATTAGAGTTGTATGGTATGGTCGTTTACTCTTAACTTTACCTGTCACTGAAGCTTAAGAAAACATTTGCGGTAAACCATGTCCCAGGAAAGACTAAATGGCTTAGCAATGATCTCTATTGAGCAGAAGGTCCGTAGATCTTTGAATATGGAGGACATTATCAAAGCTTTTGCTGAGTCTAAAGCCAGGGTGGTTAGATTCTGCAGTCATGCCTACTAGAAGGTAAGAAAATGTTTTCACTCGAATGTCTTGAATTTAACACTGTGGTAGCCTAACACTAAAATTGTCACCATAGACTGGGCGGGACCTAAAGCAAGCCTTGCTTGGGGCCACGAATAATTGATTATTAATGTAATAACGCGTTTTGGACTAAATCATTTTGATTGTCTGGACCTTTGCCAATATAAAAAAATAATGTTTGACTGTGATTGATCAGTGGACTATGAGTTATTTGTGGATGTTATTGGTGGTTACTGTGAGTCTTTATAGGTGAGTAGTAGTTAACTCAACATTTGAGGTACAGTATGTAGTCTGACAAAATGGGCGTTGATTGTACCTGCTATTGTAGCCTACAGTACCGTCGTGTGCACATATTGAAATCGCACAAACAGTCCTGATAATCTGTAAACAGTCTGGAATGTCCGCTTGGATTTTTACAGGTTATGAAACATATTGAGTGATTTCAATGGAGTATTGAAAACGAGTATTCAAACACTTGTTTTTAAATACTAACGAGAATTGGAAACCTGTAATATTGTATTTGGGCCAGGCCTGTGCTATACAGTATAGTATATATAACCTCCTTCGTCCTACAGTATCTACATAGAAGGGTGAACAAAAAACACTACTTCCTCACTCAAACACAACTACCATTCATGAGGACTGTTGTTAGCACAGTAACAGATAAAGGACATGTAAATTAGCTCTGAATTACAGGGAGGCAGCTGTTCTAACTTGCTGGGAGGGTCATAGCAATGAGTCCATTCTCCCAGATGAAGTAAAGATGAGCAAGGAAACAGAATAGTCTGCTTCCTATTATATCTAATGAGTATAATACAGCTAATTATTGTTGTTCCTTGTGAAGTGAGCTGGCGGAGGAGCGCTGTGTAGATTGATGATTAATGACTACTCCATTATGTGTCTGTGGCACACGACCCTGTTCTGCCCCCTGGCAAAACCCATTTAGCTGGTCACCGGCCATCTTTCAAAACTTAATTACATTAATAAAGGGAGAAGGTTATTTGGGTTCCTGGTGAAGTGATGTCTAAACACAGAGGACAAACATACACACAGGCTCACCTGACTACCCTCCCGCTGCCAGAATACGGCAGGCTGGGGTTTGCCCTTGGTCTCGCAGGGGAAGGTGGCAGTGTGTCCCTGCACCACGATCTGGTCACGCGGCCGCACCACGAACTGGGGTGCCTCTGAAGTCAGAGCACACACAGCAGCTGTGAGGCTCATACACTAAGCAGACCACAACACCCATTCCTCCATCCATTCATCAACCCATTCATTGATTTACCCATTCATTCATCCTGTCATCCATACATGTATTAATCCATCAATTAATTAATCCATACGTAGTGCCCAGAGCGGCAGGGTGGACAGCAACAATGTTAAATAATAACATGGTGAACTGTAGACTGGTAGTATGTGTCAATGACCAACACATGCAGCATGGAATGAGCTGTACTCACCAACAGGGCGGGCTGGTGACTCAACAGTGAGATGGAACGCAAACAGCACACATAGACGATCACAGAGAGACCAGCACACATAGACGAGCACAGATAGACCAACATAGAGAAGCACAGCACGCAGACAGGAGAACCATAGGCTGATCAGTAATGAATTATGGGATGCCCATAGGGGTACATGATCATGGGACACAGCGGGAGAAGGCCAAGGGCCATGACGCATTATGTAGGCATTGTCAACTCGACAACTGCTAGCAAATATGAGAGATCCACAGACTTACCTGTAACACTATATATGACACATGATATAGACAGAAAGCCTTTGGATGAAAATAGTGAGAATCTATGGCAGAAGTTATGATTCCAATACATTTTTATACACTGCTATGTTTTTTTCACTTGAACCAATACAAATATTAGATTTTATAATATGACAGCATCACTTCTGCTTTTAGCTCTGCTCTGCTCTAACTGTCAGTGTTGTTGCTGTCCACTAGCTATGATTTGCTGAGGAATACACATGACATTGATACTCCAATATGCTAGAATTGTGAAGAGTGTGTGTGTGTGTAAATTGAGCATGCGTGTGAGACAGAAATACGTGATAGTGATATGTGATAGTGTTGTTGTAGTATTTACAATTTTGAATTTGATTTGATTATCTCATGTTGTATTACATCCATTGTACCATACATTGCTAAAATAAACTATTATGTTTGTACAGCTAACCCATTTCTGTACAGCTAATGTTTTTAGCTTTAAGAAGAGTAAACCTTTTTATTTAAAATTCCAATAGGTTCTATGTCAAACGTCACATGACCAAACCGGAAAACAGATCTAATTGCTTCAGTTCAACGGAGAAGGTAGTAACCAAAAGTAGTTTAAACCAATCTGACAGTGTAATATTCACTTCTGGGTAATCAGTGGTCATTTTGAAAAATAATTATTACTGATAACGGATGCTCTTTAGCCAACTGACAATTTAAAAGTTAAATTTAGAATGAACAAGTGTCTGCCTGTGATAACAGTCATGCTGATAACAGTACAAAATTACACTTGTAGAACTGTACAATTATTTAAAAGTAATAAGCTAAACAGAGGCAGTAATGCTCCAATAAGATGGATGCCAACCTTCGTTAAACAATAAAAAGGAAAGAAGAAGATATTCTACAAGCTAAGCAATCACAAACATGTTCCTGTGCAGTACAGCTTGATCAGGCAGGCTGTGTTGCTCCGGATTGTTTACATACTGTACAACGAACGAACAGTGTCGTATCAGCTATCCAGTACCCAGTATCTTTAGCTGGATGCTTAATACGGTAGGCTACTATTGGCTAGATGCTATACAGTAGCATAGTAGCCATGTTATCTTATACAGGTTATAGTCCACAGTTTAGTCTTAGCTGGTGGGCATGATAAATACAGACACGCAGCAGAGAATAGATTACGTATGCTTGTATGTTGATTTAAGATTATATTTATGGCCCCTAGCCTTCCCGTTTTTAAATCACAACTGAAAACACACTTTTACTTGTTGGCTTTTAAATCTGCTTGAGTTTTTATTTTGTCATGATGCTCTTATTTGTTGTGGTGTTCAATGTGTGTACATTTATTTGTCTTATCTATGTACTTATGTGATGTTAGCACTTTGTTCAACCTAGTTGTTTTAAAATGTGCTCTATAAATAGTGGATTGGATGGGATTTATTTTACAATGCAAAGTATTTTTTAACCGTTTAACTGCATATTAATAGTTCACAATTCGATAACTCTAGTTTTTTGTACTTCCTTGAGGCATCTTAAATAAAATTATGCAGATTTATGCCCTTAGAGCACCTAACCGGAACCGGTGCGTATTGTTATACAGAATGCGGAAATCGGTTGCGCATAAAGCCTATGGATCAAAATGTCAATACAGCAAATCCCATCTATGATCAATAGACTCATGGGCCTGGCTGCTATGCTACTGTATGCATATGAAGTTGCTTTACACCAGAAAATCAATGGATGTCATTGTTGACATCTAATGGACCATGCTAGTTCAAGATTATGGTAGACAGCAGGTACTGCAATACCTAGTCTGGTGTAACCAAACCCAAAAATTCACTTTATGAATAGGGTTTGGTGTTGGACACACTCCATTGGGAAGTGTTTGCAGTTGTTGCCTCCTACTGGAAGTAGACATCTGATTTTGAAACTATTGCACAATTAGCAGTAGTACACAGTTGGTATTGCTTCATCTAGCTACACGACCATTTTTAAACACGCACTTGCCATTGTCATTGCACGCTCCAACCCCAACTGGTCACTGATTGGTCCGACATCCAGGTGACAGAGTAAATACTAAAACAACCAGAGTTTCCAGACTATAATCTCAGCAAACATTTAACTGAAAGCAATAGTTGGGCGGAGCCAGGCTAGGTATTACCCTCAGCGGTTGCTGCTTAAAACATACAGTGCAGCTTTCTGGACATTATTTGTCTACTGTAACTCACCTCTGATGGTTAAATAGGCAGAACCCTCTACCTTCCCCACACGATTCTCAGCCACACAGGTGAAGGTCCCCTGGTCGCTGGCCAAAGCCTTCTTTATCCGGAGCAGGAAATCCTCTTTTTCATATCTGATGTCATACCTTGGAGTCAGAGTTCAGCCACTTAGCACCTACAGCTCTGTTTCAATTAGGTCATTAAGTGACATACGAGTACAGTTACAAGTATTACAAGTAGCAGGTAGGGCTTAGTAAACTGGATCCCTACATGTATGCTTAAGTTCTACATCATCATGGAATGCAATGCAAAATTAATGAAAAAACTATTTTATAGCCTCCAATAGTGGGTTTAAAAGTGAAGTCAGTAATTTTAGAAAAAGCTTGCTTGACTCGAACAAAACTAAAACATAGCACCCTTTAATGCTATGGGCTGCTCCCTCAAAAGCTCCCGTACTAAACTCCCCCCTTTTAGCCAATAGACAGTACGGTACACCACACGTTTAAAAATGTCTATGTTTAATTAGCTAGGAACATACAATTTGCTGTAATTGTAACTATAAATAATGAAAAACACTTGCCATAGGATAGAGGGGGCTGTGAGCTGATCTTTGGAGGATGCATTGACAACATGGTGTCTTTTTTGACAGACTAAAGAAAAGCTTTAGAAGCAGTTAAGCCCCCCTGCCGCCCACACACTGCTATGCAGCCAGGAAAACTAGGCAATTACGCTGCAAAGAAGCCATTGAAAAATGAAAGGTGCCTTCAGCTGCAACCCTGACTGCACCTCTTTTTCAATATTTATGAAAACCAACCACCCACTGTGACATGGGGTGTGTGCTATACACAATATGCACATGTACATACTTATTGAAAAAGAGAGAGAGAGAGTCAACATAGTCAGTAAAGGAAGCCATTGATTTATGTGTATAATTAATTTAAAATCTTGTGTAATTTTTGGCAAAAATGGGCATACAAAAATACTTTCAGAAAGACGTGTCTTCTTTTTGTTGGTCATGAAATAAATAAATCCATTAAGATTCAGGAAATTAATCAATATGAATTTATGTGGACATGTTTCCTGGAAGCTGTTCATCAAACTACTGAACCTCAAGAGCCAGAAAGATTAGACAGAGGGACTGTACATTTAAGATTATAAAAGGTTCATTTGTTTAAGAAACATCTGCATTACACCATGGCTAAAGCCTATAATACATCATGCCCGACATCGGTAGAAACAGAAGGGATCTGTTTGGTTGGCTACTGGACCAATTGTCTAACAATCAGTGACACAAGCCAATCAGCCATCAATTAAGAATTACCATTGCAGACAGGAAAGGGTAAAACGAAACATTGTTTTGAAATGTAAGTGTTGTGATGAAGAGTGTGTTGAAAAGTCAAGTAATCAGTAACTAGTGTTACTTTACTTTCTTCCAATGCTAGCTATATCCAGATGGAATATTTATTATTGCATGCATCCCATCAAAAAATGAAATATATGCTGTGCTGACTGCTTGTTAAGTGTGGCTGCTCGCTTTGAGACAACCCCTGTGCGGTCTCTCATTTTTCATTTCTTGCCACCATATTTGGGGCAGTAAAACAGTTGGATTTGGTGTATTTCCCACCTTGAGAATCAGCAAGCATCTAAACCCTGTAGTCTGACTGAGTGTGTGTGTGTGTGTGTGTGTGTGTGTGTGTGTGTTTGGGGGGGTGGGGGTTGTGTGTTTGGCACCAAACACTGGGATTTAGTGTACCGTCCAGACAGACACAGAAGCTCGGAGATGGTGGGCAGAAGAGAAGGTTTGGGTTAAATTGGGATTTCAGTCAAATATGTGGCGTGAATATTGACCAGGACTTGTGGGGGTCCGTCCAGACACTCAAGTCATGGCACTCCTCTGACCCACTTACAAGCTTCCCAGGAGGCCTGTGGGTTCAGGAGAAGAATGAGCGAAAGCGTAGGAGGGAAGGAGGGAAATGAGGCGAGGCACATGTGAAAGTAGGCCATGCTTCTGGAGTCAAGGGGTAGTGAGGCAGAGGCCAGCCGACAGACAAGGGAGTCCAATAAACAGACAGGCAGCCAGCAACGCCGTTATGGCTGCTGTTATAACAAAGCTGCAGCGCAACGCAGAGACACAGCGGATGATGCTACTCGGCAAGCTACCTGTTATATTGTATTTGAGCTGTAATGGTGTCTCTGCAGGATTGTCTGCTCTCAAGCCATTTTTAGACCTCCTAAAATGCAAGATGTTTTGTAATATGCAAATAAAACATGTTACGCATAGTGAATATTAAGAACTACAATAGTGGAGCTTGTCTTGGCACAGGGAGGTTAAACATATGTACCTCATGGATTTTATAGCATATGTTTATTAAAATAACATAATAGCCTTCTGTGAGCCTGTGTGCACATGCTTCATTATTACATCATATTATTTCATTACATTTTAGATCGACTTTGTTGTTTTAATATGTTTGCTTTTTTTAAAGATGGTGACGTAGGTCATAAACTGTTTCCATTGGTTTAAAACTCTCACCACTCTTGGCCTCTCGAAAGTGCTATAATAATAGTTTATTATTTACTGCTAGTCATAGAACGTGGTTGGAAATTAAGCTATTTTGAGAGCCACTAGCATGTCCCTCTTCAAAAACAATATAATTAAGGGAGATATTATACTGCGATAAGCCTGCAAAGTACTGAAGTGATAATTAGACCACCTTCAAAAAGAGGCGGTATTCAAATTGATGGAGACTTGTCATGTACAAGCTCTAGCTAGGAAAATAATTTTAGAGTAGCAAAGAAATTAGAATGAACTAGACAACTTTAGCGACAGCAAGTGTGTAAATGAATAATTCTGTTCACTGTGCTGGTGTGGTCAGGAATGTGTAGTGCTTGGGCTGGTGATACTGGTCGATACGTTTATTTGCAATGTTTTACGTTTAACATGCATTATCATAAATGGCCTCGATGGCATTACGTTTGCTCATCGGGTCACAGTGTTGCAGTGATGCAGAATGATGCAGTTCTTTTGGGTGTGGCGTTAAATATGCCTACCCTAGGGTTGGACGATATGGCCAAAATTTATATCAAGATATACTTAATAATTTCGGTCGATACGATGTAATTCCAATAATGATATAAACACTAAAAGCCTCAGGATATCTGCTAAGAACACCCACAACGGAGTACTTAAAAACTTCTGAAAAATGCATATGCCAAGTCTATGAAACCTCCTATAAAACTAGAATATTTTAGAATTTTAGATTTAAAAACATAAAAATGAATGTTCACCTTTTAGCAAGTGTCAGTAACTTTCTGGTGTGCGTGTGACTAGCACTATGGTCCCATGAATTAGACGTTCCACAGAATACATTACAGACTGTACTGTGTAAAATGATTTGGCACCTGAAAACAGCCCATACTGCTTTGCACTGGCTGTAGTGCAAGTCATCACGCACATAGTTTATATTCTGTTCACCTTGAATACAGCTGGCAGGGATACACTGACTTTATTCCCAAGGAGCAAACGTGCTTTTAAGTTAAAAACATTTAGGAGCGCAGACAAAAATGTAGAGTGCAGCCAAAAATATGGGAGCAAAGTCAAAATTCAAACCAAGCATAACTATTTTGCAACTATTCACCTTTTGCAATTTGTTCTCATTGTATGCTAATCTCTATAGTATTATGTCTGAATGGCTTGGTTTTTGACAAATGAGATAATATTAGGCCTACATTATAAGGTTTGACCTATCATAAAATATCTGCTAAAGTAGATTTGCTTGTGACATGGTCACATACATTTTTTCCACACTTTTTCCCCATTCATGTAAAAACGTCTCCATATTTAATGTGGTAGAGAAGGACAACTAGCAAAACTAGGCTAGATTAGAATATAGAAATTTGAGCAAAACTAATTTTGAATGGATCTTTAAAAGTTAGGCTATTTTAACGCTTCACTGCTCTCGCCGGGGTGGTAGGACCAGGGGAGGACTGTCCGCGTCCCCAGCGCCTCACACCCACACATGCAATTAGATCGATTGCCTTCAGCCGTGTGGGTGTGAGGGCATATAGGCTGGGGACTACGGGGACCGGGGTGTGGGTTATTGTTTCGTGTGCCTTTTTTGTGGATGTGTACGGTACCTGTTTGCGGTGCTTGTTTATGTTTTGTTTTGAGTTTGTGTTTGATTAAAAGTGCAGCCGTGTTGGCTCGTTCGGCAGTTTGTTGCTTTTCGTTTTTGTTAGTCTGCATTCGCCTCGCCTCTCTCGCTACAGCTATACAGATATAATATTATAACTTCCTATTTAGATTAATAGCATATGAAAGGATGTATAATTTTACTGTACAATAGAGATTGTAATATTGTGATGGCGTACAATGTAACTTAACGTGACAGTACGGTAAACACAGGTCTTTACCGTAAATGCACAAAAGCTAAAGCGGGCTGGCGGCGTGATCGCACATCCACCTCTAACCATACAAGTATGTATCGTTTGCTGGCATTTTTTCCACCAGTAAACCCGAAATATAGAGAGAGACCCGATTTGAACAGCTAAACACACTTTTCAACATGCATGGATGGAGTGTAGTTATGGTAACAATAAACACATTTACGCACTCACCCTGTTGGAAGTGGAACCACATTTGGAACAGGTATCCAGTTCGCGCCGCATGATTGTTCTTGTGCACGGGGATTTCGGAACAATGCGCAATTTTGAGCTGCAAACATAGTGGCTAGAAGTCACTCTCACAAAGTGGGCCTAAATATTTTTTCATGTTTGCACACCAAGATTTTTTGTTGCATTTGCGAGTGAAATGGTCGCACTGTAAGAGCCCTGCGAGCTGACTGCTGTGCCCGTCATTCAGTGACAAATGTATAGCTTATCTTCATTGATCGTCGTCAAATATGGACGTTTGTGCAAAATATGTAAACGTCTACTAATGACGAAAAACAAATTCGTCACAATATTAACGTATTTAACATAATTACATTTTTAATTATTAATTTGATGATTTTTGTCAATCGTCAAATTTGCAGTGTTCCTTTTGGGCCCATGTCAGGCTAGGAATGTCCCAGAAGCATGTAAATTCAGCAAGGGACCTCCTACAACTAGTGCATGTTTAGTGAAGATTGAACCTTCCTTGCCTGGGGAAGGAGCAGGTAAAGGGGGTGTTGTTTGTTTCCATGTGAAATATAGGCTGTAAAGCCTTTTAAGAATGCAATGTGATTAGGGGCTATGTAAATAAATTCAACTATGTAAAACAGAAATCTGTGTGATCGGCTTGAAACTTACACACATCAATAGGCAGTCATGAAAAGGTGCAAAATCCTGAATATCAGCCTCTAACTAGCTTCTTTAGGTAAGATATTGAAGGACATCCCTTTGCCTAATTAAGGTGCACTGGCCTAATGAAGTGGATCTGAAATGGGTTGCCCAATTCAGGTCCACTTGATTGGGTTGGTGCACCTGAATTTGGCAAAATTCTGTTAAGGCCCATCTCAGGCTAGAAACTTAAAAGAACAATGTAACTTTAATATGTGGCCCTCCTAGTCATTTCCAACAACTGGTGGACGTTTGGTGAAGATTGGACAAAGTGCATTTTTGCCTCAAGGCTTGGGACTTAAGTTGAACATTTTGTCAATACACAACTTTGAGAAATCTGCTCCAGACTTACACCATAGATTGGCAGTGAAGGACATGTGATGAATCCTGAATTTCAGAATCCAATCCAATTCATGTTCTGAGATATTAACAGATATTATTTTACCCATTAATGTGCCCCAGCCAAATGACGTGTACCTGAATTAGACAATATTCTTGACCATAAGGGCAAACCAATTGAGGTTCACTTGCCTAGCACTCTGGGAACGTGCAAATGCAGTGGTCACATGGAGATGTGGGGATAAACATTTGGTGGTCATTTGGAGACCTTACCTAAGCATTAACAGGCCTAAAAAAAAAAAACATCTAGGGTTGCCCAATTCGGGTTCTTTCAGTTCTGTTCTCACAGTGCACCCACATTCTTGCATACGGCAACGGGTCACTTCCCGTCACCCGATCGGCCCGAAACATGGACTGCGGGTAAAGGCGGCCATTGGAAAAACCCTGAGGAGAGGCGTGCCGACTGCTTCTTCGAGGGCTGCGTTTCGGACCTTTTTGACCATGGGCAAGTCAGAAGTTTGAGATGTCACTTTCCTGAAACAGGACGTCGAGTTGTATGCCCAGTTATGTTTCAGTGTCCCCATAGCTTCAGGAAGACCCCCGAAACGCTGTCTGAACAACGTTGGCGGGGACAATGTAAAAGCATTTCAATCGGGCAATCCAATTCCTAATTCATATAGCACCCCATTGTAACAGACTTTTTTTGGGGAGGGGCCTCCCAAGCCCCTTGAACAGCAAAGAGGCCCCAAAATCAGTGAGCCGGTTCTCGGGGCCCTCCAGGTTGTCCGCAAAGGAAAATTTGTGAAAAAGGCCTTATATTTCAAATAGGTCTTAGGTACTACAAGTTAGAGACCTATTGCATCAGATTTTGGAGGTTCAACCCTAACCCTAGATGTTTTTTATTTCCGACAGTCCGATCCTCTCCAAACTCAGATATGTTGTCTCCGGGCAATACCAGGACTGACATTTGGAGGATCGTCCCCCCTCGACCTACGGTTCCTAATCGCTAGGAGTCGTGTTCTGGATCGGTCAATTTTGGTCAATGTAAAAGCACCCCAATTGGGCGACGGCTTTACTCAGGGATTGAAAGCTGCAAATGTCACCAAATTAACTGAGCAGCTACAGGGCGTCAAGCAGAGCAACCCATTTCAATTTTAGGCCCTTGTTACCTTTCAGGGACCCTGGGAGACATTTTTTGGGGGGAATACTGTAGAACCGTGAAAATTCCGTGGTCTTATCGGGACGTGGGAATGAACATGTGGTGTTGACATAGAGACCGTGTTAGCGTAGAGCTAGAAAATCGTCCAACGTTTGACGAAATTGTGATACGTCAGTATATTGATGAAAGTTGTATTTGCCTTATTGTGACGTATAACTCTTTTGCGTAAACATCACCATTTGACATCGATCTTATGAGACTGGGCTGATCTTATCAAAATACCGGAAATTAGTTTAAAAGTAATATCACCGTTATCGAAAAAGTTTTATATCGTGATATATATTGATATTTAATTATTGTCCAGCCCTAGCCTACCCTACTACAGGTAGGCGAGTAGTTGGAGTAATAATAATGTAAAACTACAGGAAATGTAGAAAACATTTATAGAAGCTACTGTGCATTACTCTGTAAATAGAGTTACAGGGCAGGACTAGTACTACATACTAGTAGTACTCACACCAGTAGTAGTGCACTGCTAAGATTGTAGCCTACTGTTGTTTTCCTGTTATGTCCTTAGCCTGTACTAACCTGAGTGCCTCAGCATGTATTGTCATTGTAAGTCATTTTAAGTTATTGTAATTGTAAGTCATTGTGTTATTGTGTTTTTTTTATACCACTACCCGCAAAATTTTGACACTCCCTGACTGAAACCTCACTAAACGTCACTGGTACGTGAAATATAAAATATGTGGACAGGAAACAGGCCCGCTGACTCATAATGAAATAGCATACATTGTCCAACAAAGATGAATCTAAAACGTTAGTGTTATAATCATAGAACTATATAAGCGGAATAACTCAGCCTGCATATTATTTACTGCAGCAGTGTAATAGTAAGCTGGCAAGACATGGACAGATATAACTATCATTTTGCGCTAAAGTAGAACAACCTGACTAAGTAGAAGATTGACAGAACACCATATCCATTCCATATGCCAGTCTTAAAAAGTAAACAAATAGAGAAAACATTTTGATCTGGCCCATATCCGATTTGACTTGGATCTGCTCTTTTCACAGCAGTGTGAACAGCACAAATCATATGCAATCTGATATTTTCTAACCAGATTTGGGTCACTTTTAAATGTAGTACAAAATCGGATACATATCTGATTTATTTAAATGCGATCTCAGTCAAAGTCAAATCAGAATTCATGTGACTTTGATGTCACTCTAGATAGACATTTACTGTCTGACTGGCTCTTGCTAGCCTAATCAGACTCACTCATGGCCATTGTTGGTTGACATTTGTTACCTCTGCGTGGGATAAGTTGTAGTCCTACTTGCAAATGAACAAATGAAGTAGACAGTGTAGACAGTGTAATGGGAATAAAGTAGCCCAGTCTGACTAAAATGTGACAAACTATTAAGCATTTCTGTCTAAAAACTAAGACGAAATCTAAAATTACTGCCAAAATGAACACTGAATACTACTTTGTAATACTACAGCTACAGAAGGATTTAATAGAATACATAGGCTGTCTACTCAACATCTAAGCTCTCCACTGACGATCACCAGGGTCTTTATTGTAGCAGCCTATTTAGGTCCAGCAGCACCACCAGGAACTCCAAGCTCAGCTATTCGTGTTAAAATACATTTCAAACTAAATAAAATTTTAAAAAAGCAGGAAGCCCATGCTTTCTTTGAATGAGCCTTCAACGGGAGGCAACCTAGTCACGTTGCTGTGGCGCATTCGATTCAAATGCAGCCTTTGAAAATGATGCGGCCCATGAATTGGGACACAGCCACAGTGTCAGTAAAGCATTATAAATGGGAGCATTTATATAGCACTTTTATCCAAAGCGCTTTACATTATTTTTCCTGACAGTCACACACACATTCATACACCGATGGTGATTGCTGCCATGCAAGGTGCGACCAACCACCGGGAGCAGTTAGGAGTTAGGGCATCTTGCTCAAGGATGCTTACAGGTAGGTCAACACCGGGTTTGAACCAACACCCAGACCTCTAGACCATCCTGCATTAATACTCACGGTCTACATTTCTGCTACTGGGTCCTATCTAGAGAGTTAATTCAATATTATAACATTAAGCATTATACTGTAAATGGTGCTTGTTTGCTTGATAATGTATACATGTTGAAGTGCAATGTTTTAGTAGAAATGGCTCATACGTCAGTTCCACATCTGCACACACACACCCTAACACACACACACTTAACCTCACCTGCCACGAGGTATGTCCACGTCCTCCTTTCTCCAGCGCAGAGTGGGCGGGGGGTCACCCTGTACCTGACACCTGAACTCAACACTCTCCTCCACCAGGACCACCTGGTTCACTGGACGCTGCACAAACACTGGCCGTTCTGGGTGTGACACACACACACACAAATCATGTTCATCAAATCATCAAGATAAAAAAGAAACATTAGAACAAGAGAAACACAAAAGTAGAAATGTGGGAGTGAGTAATGTTTAGTATTATGAACAATATGTTTTGTTTTTAAATCTCAAGAAATAATGTTATGCCAGGTTCAGACAACATGACTTGTATATCACATTGGTCACCATGTCAGATTAGATCCTGGACGGGAGACTGGCAACACTAGACATATGACTGATCATTGTATGCTGTAGTTCATGCCAATTTCAGGATCTGTCTGGAAGAATGTCAAGAATGTGATGCTGGCATCAAGGTCTTCCGAAAAGAAAAACTAAAAATGGGGAATGGTAACCTAGAGTAGCTAAACCAGCAATATCCTACTCACCGTGTTACTTAAACACCTCTGCTATTTGTCACCAATATTCCTCTTTTTTTACTCTTGCTATTTTAGCCTACTCTCTCAAGAAAATATCAAAAAGTGTGGAGTCTGTTGTGTTCTCATGTGTGTCAGTCTGTATTCTGGTAATGCTGAACATGCAGCTGCTCATTGTGTATCCACATCATTGTAGTGTGTGTGTTGAATGGGGCCGGCTGGGCATGTTCACATTGTGCTTACCAAACACAGATACCTGGGCAGTTTCGCTCTCTCTCTCCCCCACCATGTTTGTTGCTACACACACATACACGCCCACGTCAGTCTTTCTGGAGCTAGCGATGGTCAGCTTCCCTCCGCGGACCTGGAATGGCAGACTGTCTCATGAAACCGCCTCCACCAGGTTTCCAATAGCAATTACACAACTTAAAGATTTATTAATACTGTACTCTTACAATTAGACAATTTAGCAGACACATATCCTAACATACATACATGTGGTCAGCACAATATATAGTCCACACTACACATGAACATCAAGCACAGGGATTGTGTGGACAGACAGGCAGATCATAACAAGACAAACTCACAGCTATCCTGTCATCCTTGAGGTCCAGTCGGATCTTGTCTTTCCTCCAGTAGGTGGTTGGCTCAGGGTGTCCTCGTGGAGGCTGGCACTCGAGACTGACAACTTCCCCGACCGCCACCAATGTATCCTGAGGGTTCTGTCTGAAGTCCTCACGCAACACTGCATCGGGACAAAGTGTGGGGAGAATGTGGGGGCGGGGCACATCACATTATTACTACATTTATTCCTTCATACGCTCTTTAGCAATTAGCTAGTTAAGTAAATGTGTTAATGAGTTAGTTTATGAGCATCCCATTTGATGTCACATCAACCGGTAGATGCTTTTTATTAGATTTATCTCCAAACAGATCATTCTGCTATGTGATTGATTGGCCTATAAATATGCACTGCATTTTTATAAAGCATTTATAAATGTACATATTCTTACTGTGTGAGGAATTATAAAGTGAGCTTGAGACTGACCATAACTAAATATACATAAATATAATTATAGACTGCATGTACATTTGTTTATTGTTAACCCAGTATTTGTAAAGCAAATGTGAAGACTGCATCTATCCACATAAGTTAAAAAATAAATAAATAAAATAAAAAATATATTGACACTGACAGCCAACTGAGTGTTTCAAACTCATAAAGCAGACGTAACAACAATTCAAGGCCACATTGATAATTGTACTGTCCGGAAGTTTATGTGGCAGACATAGGGCCCTATTTTAACAATCATAAGTGCATGGTCTAAAATGCATGTCCTCATCCACGTTTGCTATTTTAACCGCAGGTAAACGGTCAGTACGCTGGGCGCATGGTTCAAAAAGGTTGGACTTACATTATTTGTGGATGTGTTTTGGGCGTAACAGGAGACACCAATCCCATTCCCTTTAAGAATTGAGGCGTGCTTACATCATATTATCATAATCATTGATATTATACCGGCAGGTTTGTGAAAGTGCTGGAGCACATCATCTAAAAAATAGCGAGATTCCTGAAATAAGTTTGTGTAGGTTACACATTAATGTTTCACATTGTACTAGGGCTGGCTGCTTTATATTAGATTATTCGGGTATTTGTTCGTTGGGTATGTCCATCCATCCATCCATCTTCATTCGCTTATCCAGAGTCGGGTCGCGGGGGCAGCAGCTCCAGCAAGGAACCCCAAACCTCCCTTTCCCAAACCACTTTGGAAAGCTCTGACTGGGGGATCCCGAGTCGTTCCCAGGCCAGTGTGGAGATATAATATCTCCACCTAGTCCTGGGTCTTCCCCGAGGACTCCTCCCAGCTGGACATGCCTGGAACACCTCCCAAGGAAGGCGCCCAGGGGGACTCCTTACCAGATGCCCGTACCACCTCAACTTGCTCTGTTCGACGCAAAGGAGCAGCGGCTCTACTCAGAGTTCCTCACGGATAGCTGAGATTCTCACCCTATCTCTAAGGGAGAAGCCAGCCATCCTCCTGAGGAAACCCATTTCAGCCGCTTGTACCCGTGATCTCTTTCTTTCGGTCATGACCCACCCTTCATGACCATAGATGAGGGTAGGAACAAAAATTGCCCGGTAGATCGAGAGCTTTACCTTCCGGCTCAGCTCTCTATTCATCACCACGGTGCGGTAAAGTGATTGCAATACCGCTTTCGCTGCTCTGATTCTCCGGCCTATCTCTCGCTCCATAGTCTCCTCACTCGCGAACAAGACCCCGAGGTACTTAAACTCCTTCACTTGGGGTAAGGACTCATTCCCCACCTGGAGTAGG
>JAODLL010033344.1:0-22614 GCA_026546735.1 Forbesichthys agassizii | reverse complement strand
ATATATATATATATATATATATATATATATATAAAAAAAAACGACTTTATATCTACTCATATTCTCATACATCGTGATAGTATGATTATGATTATTATCGCCGCACCTTCGCTGCTTGCTTCCATCATGTTATATTTTATTTACCGCTATTTCTCTATGGGGTTTTTTTCTGGATAGTGCCCAACTGACTTATGGGATAGCGTAGTGTGGAACGTTTGTACACTACGGAGTACGCCACTCGACTACTACTAACTGCTTACTGAGTATTCGGACATACGGACAATTGTGACGTACTGCTTTTTGCCTACTATATAGTAGACAAGTACGGGTATTCGGATGCAGCCATGCTCTCCAGGACCAAGGTTAGCCACCCCTGGCCTAAAGTAATAAAGTGCATTAGCTTACATTAGCTGACTACACCTTTAATTGTTTACAGTGCAAGTCACTATAACAGACCAGATTAGCTAGTACAGTGTCTCACACCATGGTGGAATCTATTCTAATGGGTTAAATTAGGTGAATTTGATGGGTGGCGAAAACTATGTTATGAGTCTGAAACAAACAAATACATGAATACCTCTGTTGGTCTCCGTTTACGCCTCCCAAAGGTTACGCTCTTCAACGTGGGAGGAAAAAAAGTAGAGAAACAAAATGTGGTTATAAGGCGGTGCCTTTCTCCATCATGCAAAGCAAACATTAAGCCTTTAGCGGGCCATGGCATCACTGGCTTGTGTCAAACGACGACTTTCAGCTGTCCCAACCCATAAAAATATGGCTGCGGAAATATCACACCACCGACGTTATTTCCTTAGGTAATGTGTTAATGTGCATATGCAATAGTGTGGGAGTGGATGTTACAGGAGAAACTGAAAAATGAGGAGGAATAGTGGGTTATAAAATGGGCATTACCCTCATAGATAATTATTCATGTCTGCAGGACAAAAAAAAAAAAAAAAAAGAAGCTTATCCAATCATGGCAACAGCCACAAATGCATCACAGCCACTGTATGTAAACAAATATGTTAGTCTACTTTTCAGCTGCATGAGGACCTTCTTGCTTAGATAAAGATCTAAATGAGAGATGTCAGAGACACGGTCCGCAGGCCGAATACGGTCTGCCAGCAGGATTCACTCGTCTGATTTTCAGCTGCATAAGGACCTTCTTGCTTAGGTATAGATCTAAATGCTCTGCTACATTACTTCTGCACAACCGTAGTTGCTGTCATCAACCCACACTCAAGTCATTACTATCCACACAAGTTCAAAATCCCCCAAAAAAACCAAAACTAATTTGTACCTTACAATCAGGCTTTTTGAATTAAACCCTCGAAATAGAGGCCATTGCCATACATTTGATCCCAACACTCGAGCAGTGACACCTAGTCTTTCTTCCCATGCAACTAACTGCACTACCAGTAGCGTTTTCTCCTTCCTAGTTGATGCAGATTGGGAAAGTCATCTGGAAATACAGAGGTGTGTGATATTCCCCTGATGGATCCTCATTAAGCCGTGTCTTTGTGTCTTGCTAATCTTCTCCAAAGTGACGTTTAAAGCCTGTGTCTAAACCCTAAGTGTCTCTTGGTGGAGTTTAGCTCATTAAGATATATTTTCACCCACTGATAATTCAAAAGTATTAGTTTCGCCCTTTTTGTTTCTTTAAAAAACACAATTTTGTCACACACACACACACACACACACACACACACACACACACACACACACACACACACACACACACACACACACACACACGTCCTCCTGATGTAATTAATATGACTCAAAGGCAAAAAGGGATTGATGGGCCTGTTTATAGATGACTTTCCTAAGAGAACTCATCTGTGATCTGTGATGAGCACCGCCTCATTCTCCATCTCCCCCTCCAGGGAGGAGAATGCCCCCCCCACCCACCAACACCTCACTGACTGCGATAAGAACTTTCATCGAGATTTCCCAGAGATCCAGCGGTGGATCTCTGCGCTTTTGCAAGGACAGGCCAGGACACCCAGAGGGGAAAAAGAGCTGCGTGTGTGTGTGTGTGTATATATATATATATATATATATAAATAAATAAGAGAGAGAGAGAGCGAGAGAGAGAGAGAGCGCTAGCTACGTTCTACAATGTATAGCGTGGCCTTATTTTCTCTGAAAAAGAAAAGAAAATTTCCATCAATTAAGAGGAAGACAATGATGATCTGGTGGCCCTCTGGCCACCAGATTATCATTGGCTAATTAAGACCACGTCAGTAGGCTCTGTGCATGAGCGCGCGCGCACACACACACACACACACACAGCAGCATGGTGGAAAGCTAAACAGTGGATCGGCATTAGTGTCATTTTCAAGCATCAATAACCAGCAGGTTTCCCACTAAAACGGGGACATTTCTACACCTCGTGTTGTTAGCGGTAACAAGAACAATGGCGAGAAATCCCGCAGAGTCACGCTCTTTTAAGTGCGGCGCACTGCGAGTAGAGTAGCTGTGTCCGCCGGGATCCATTTATATTCACTTGCATCCCGCTAATGCAGACGCACAGGCAGGTGAAGAAGAAGAGGACAGCCTACAGATTCGCCAGCCGTGGTTGAAAATGGATCAATATCTTCTGACATCCCTATTAAATGTGGTGTGGTATTTTAGGCCGTCGCAATATCACGATATGGCTTAAGGAAGACCGACGTGATCACATTTGCTCTACCCATTAGTGCTGTTCTAGCTGAGTGAGTTAAAACCACTTCCATCAATGTTAGTTAAAGTGTTTCTTATAGTCAAAATATAGTCAACATACTATATATCTACAGAGGCATTTGGAGTGCACTTTAAAGGCAGGGTCAGTCATTCTCGAGAACGATTTCTACCTGAGCTCAAATCAAACTCCCTCAGAAGCTCCGCCCTAACTACTATACTACTATGTAGATAACTACTACAGTACCCACAATCCTAAAGTGTAAAAGCAACATCTCTGATCGGTGGAACTGGCTATCCTCATGATACCATCCTAATCTCGCGAACGTGCTTTAACTCTTCGGAGCTGTTCGGTACTGTTGGAATCTGGGTGGTTTTCCTAACACCAGTTCCTGCATGTTCTTTTATGGAGTTTAAGTAGGAGGAAACTTCTGAGACGATCGATGCTCTTTGTTACAATGGAAATGTTTCAAACTTCGTGAAATCTTATCAGCTAGTAGTGAGTATTGCAAGTGCTGAAAAGTACAATTGTTGATGTTAGAAGTATAAATAATATGAAATCTATTGTATTATAATATCATAATGGTGTAATATACACAGTTGATAACTAAGAAGAACATTCATTTTCTGGGATGTGCAGTTCCTTCACTATTACAATATGTTATGTACACAGTCTTGTACCTTTTTTATTTTTTTTGCTCCAAATCAAACTGTTTATAGTCACGATCACTCTCGTAGCTGGATGGCTTGGTTGCAGGCTTAAAACTCTTTAAATAAGGATTTTTACGAAAAGTCAATGGAGGAAATGAATGGGAATTATTCTTCCGGCACCAGAGCTCCCCAAAAAGTAGGCGGTCACTGTTACGCTCTATACCCTTTAACAGTTCATTCATTAGGAGCACGTGACAGCACATCTGTGCACGTGAGTGTGTACAATCATCAGCTCGAGCGTGAGTGTGTGTGTGAGCAAAAGGCACAAGCTATTGAGTGCATGAGAAACATCTCTAGCTGTCAAATGCCAGCATTGTATGATCTTGTATTGTGCAAGCTAACTACCGGTTAGAGCTATGCAGGCCACAATAGCCGTGTGTGTGTGTGTACACACGCGCGTGCATGCTAAGTACAGGCTGCTGTGTTTACACTCAGCTCTGATCCAGGCTCCAGCGGCCTTGATTGCTCCTTACTCCCCCACGTCTTACCCTAGACACAACCTCCCCCCACCCCCAATATTGAATTGAATTCTCTCACTCTACCCCCCCCCGCCCCAATACCCATGTTCCTCTCTTGTCTCTCCACACCCCCATTTCTCTCCCTCCATCTCCTCATATTCCCGTTTCTCTTCAAGGGATGTCAATTTTTTTATTATGTATTCTTATGTATTTTAGTATCTATGTATTTCTGTAATATCTTGCATATTGTGTTTTAATGTATCTGGCTTGTAGAACCCAAAACATATTTCCTCAAGGAGGACAATGAAGTATATACCTATCTATATATCTATTTCAGTGCTACACACTCTGCTCAATTCTCAACGTACAGAAATTGCTTCTTTCTGAAGCTTTCCTTTCCAACCTCCCGGGCACTTATTCCCAAACTTCTCCCCAAAGCCTGCAGTTAGCAGATTGATGGATATTAGCGCAATTACGTTGGGAACTTCAGTGCAGCAAATATACCATAACCATAACTACTCCCAACACTGAAGCTTTTGAGGAAAATGCATCTGAAGGCTAGCGGAGAAACCGTAGAAGAGAGAGAGAGAGAGAGAACATATTTTATTTCATGGCTGTACCAATGCATAAAGCCACTACACTGAGACTTACTGAGCGATACATATGTAATGGCCAATGCCGTGAGTCGATCTCGGGGAATAAACATTTCGGCAGCAGAACTAGTGCTTACCTTGGAAGGCATAAAACATTGTTGAAAAATAAAATACAAGTCAGAGCTGTGCTGTTGCCTTGGTCTATGTAAGCCATCAACAAAACCAGCCGGCGGTGCACAATCTTAGAGGGCTCTATGAAGTGACCTTCAGCAACATTCATGTGGAGAAGGCTGTGCTGTGTGGTTTTGCAGACATTCTGCACGGTTTCAGCTGTCTGTCAGGGTAAGTGCTTTTTCTGATGTGGGCAAGATGGACGACAACTCTTTTCAAAAAAGATAAAAGACAGCCGGATCCTTCAAATAACCAACCATGTCAGGGCTGTTTCACAATATAGAATAATTGATTTGATCCAAATTGTTTATTTATTTATAATTTTTGTTTATTAATTTATAATTGTCCAAATTCTTGGTACACGGGGCACCTTGCTGGCCCTTGACACCGTGTACAACCACACTGCTTATGGCTGATCGCTACGTACCAATTCATACACAAGGCTGGCCCCAAATATTTGGTTATTCGGGTATTCGTTAGTTGGGTATGTATTCGATTTATATATTGGGATTCGACCAACACTGTCTGCCATTGGCTAATGAACATTTATCAGAGCTCCTATTCGTTCAATTAAATTGTGGTTATGTTCATGTCCCAACAAGCCCCGCTAACATGCAAACGAGAGACAGAAGGGAAGTTTAGTCTGCAGGTTAATATGAAAATACTGCAACAGCAGTCGGTGCAGACAGAATTTCTTAATGTACTTATATGCGTTTCGGACTAAATATTGTACTGGATTGGACATTTGCCAATGTAACAGGATTGTTTTGGACCGTTATCAAATGGTGGATTAAGTGGTGGATAGATACACGGAGTCTAGGTGAGTAGAGTACCGGTGTTACCTCAAATTTTAAGTACCGGTATATCGTAGTAGACTATAACAGCACAAACTAACGCTAGTAGGACTGTACAAGCAGTCTTATTTCTTTTATTAAAATAAATTAGCATTAAAGCATAACAGATATGGTACAATTTAAGCTACACAAACACTCCTGTTCAGTCTGTACCGATATAGCTTGTATTGCAGGCTGTACATAGCTCTATTGTACTATGAATGGTGTCGTGTCTGAATGGGAGCTCGTGCCGACACGCCCCTTCAAACGAAGCTTCATCTATTCGATCGTGATTACTACGGAAGATCCGAAGCTCAAAAAAATGACATTAGGGCCAGCTCTAGTATGCATGCATGCACATGCTGGGGAAAGCATAGCACTCATGTTCAAGCCAAGGACAAAAATAGAGGTTCTTCGGAGTGACATTTTCCCATGCAGTAGCATGCTTTGGAATGAAAAGCAGGAGAGTGGGAGATAAACGAGCACAGCCTGTTATACATTAAACACATGTCTATCCTTGAGTCCCATGTTGCACACTGGTCACTCCCTTTCCCTGGTTCCCTTGGTAGCAGTGAGTTGTTTATTAGAGCTCATGCTGCTGCCAAGTCTCTCGGGGACAATGTCGTGTATGCAGTGCAGAAGGACGCACGCACGGGATGCTGTCAACAGAACACGTTTGGCATTTTCCCATATCAAATAGATGGATGAATGGAAACACACAGCTGCAGATAGAGGCTGAGGATGTGTGTGTGGCAGAGCGGTGCTCAGTTCAGTGCATACAAACTTAGATCTCCTAAGGGATGGGCCCCGGCCAGCCTTCGCCCATGCTGCTTCAAGAGGTCGGCTTCCTGACACAAGCCTGAGACCAGGACAACTCCGCCCCCGTCTAGTAGCTTCACCGCATCGGTGTTCTTCCTTCCCCTTCCTACCCCATACCTTCTCCATATCGGTGCTCTTCCTCTTGCGGCCCGAGCGGGTGATCTTGACGGTGACGGAGCCCTCCTGGCCCTGGCGCCGCAGGGCCATGCGGTCGGGCCGCAGCGGGCTGAAGGAGATCTCCAGCTCGGGCTTGGGGAAGCGGCGGGTCCTGCCGTGCTCCGTGGAGATCTCCGAGGACTCCAGCACGGAGGGGCATCCGCCGGACGAGCCCTGTGGGAGGTATGGCGACCAGAGTTTTATTTACCTCCGGAGGTGCATTCGTGGCCTCCGCGAGATCACGATGAAGTACGTCATGCATTCAGTTTAAAACTTCTTTGCGTGAATTAGTCTGGAGAGACAAGAAAACCTTGCGACTGAATCAGAGTAGCAAAATGAGCGTTGTACGACAGCTACAGTAGCTACGAGCGCACGTGGTTCAGATGTGCCGGCAGCCAACGTAGCTACGAGCGCACGTGGTTCAGATGTGCCGGCAGCCAACGTAGCTACGAGCGTACGTGGTTTAGGTGTGCTGGCAGCTACAAGCGTAGTTAATTCAGATGTTGCTGGCAGCTCGCTTAGATATTTAACAGGTTATGAGGCAATTATAGTTGAGTGTTTAATGATGCTTTCGAATACTCGTTAATTTTAGTCATTTTATATCATCTCGTGACCCTCTCCTGTGTCTCACGACCCACAGTTTGAGAACCAGGTCTAGGGCATGCAGCATTGTGTACTCCCAGATGGAAGGGTGTTTGCTCGAGTAAGACTACCTGTAAGCATCCTTTAGCTACATGCTAGTTACCCCTACTGGTTTCTTGTAGCTGTATTGTAAATTGCTTTGTAGAAAAGCATTATTATGACTTTAATAGTTGTAATAATAAGAAAACACATTGCCGTGGATTTAATCAAAGTGTTGACTAGTCACAGCATGGTTTGAAGAACAAAATCATCAAAACCGCACAGAGGTACTGTGATTTTGATTATATCGTTTTGCTACATACAAAGCACCAAATGGGTTGTTGTTTGAGCCATGAGATCAGACAATGGTGAACATGAGATATGCAGCTCAGGAGCCGCCATCGCTCCTTTGTGCCAAAATGATTGCGTGTTCCAACTTCAAAAACACAATTTAAGCATTTAAACAAGGGGTTTGGCCGCTGTTTTCGCCAAACATTTTTCCCTCTTAAAACACCATATTTTACGGGCACACATTTTGCTTATCGATTGACATTAAACAATTTTATTACATGTATAAATACTTTGTCTAACAGCAAGTGGCAGCACACACACCTTATGGAGCAAAAAGAGAAGAACTTTTTTCAAAGGCCCCAGCCCTCATTATTTGCTTATTTTCAGATGCATCATCACCCATGGAATTGTCTTACGACACATCTGAAAACTGTTTCCCTCCGTTCCACACCTGCAGAGACTGACAACCTCATTAACTGAGACCGTGTAAGTAACCCGGACAGCCATACCATCATCGTCACCTAGGCGCTGCGGACAGGCGTGGGCATTGATCCCTAAAGCTTTCATGTGGGTAATTATGCCATACACTAATTACTTACAAGTCTAAATATGTACGTGCTTATCTTAGACCTTATTCAGCAGATGAGCTGTGAAACCACATCATTTTACTTTTTATTTTTGGATTGCTGAGTCAGTAGCCAGGTAGCTACAGCATGATTAAATACGTTTTAACTTTAATACCACTGCCTGCTGTGAGTTGGTTGGCTTTAAAACATACAGGTTTATCATACTATTTATCTCACCTGACTACTAACGGAGGCCCTGGGATTCCTCTGACCTGTTGACTTCTTGTTACTGGTGAACACTTGGGGGTTCTCACCCACGCCAGCAGGAATCAACTCAGTTTGAGTCTGTGGCAGAGGAAAACAATTATTGTTAGTACAACTTCATAATTTAAATGACACAGATTGCACCTAAAATGAAATGCAGTGCACATATCATTAAAATCTTCACCACATACAAGATCCTTTTATAACATACAATTACTTTACAGAAGAAAAACCAAGATATGTTGAGGATTGTCAAAGGGAGACTTTGTTAAAGAACTCAAACACATGAACCTTTGTATGTGCAACATCTACTGTAAAACTGTTTCAGAATGTAAAACTGTTGTTTTGAGAACGTTACACAAACTGTTCCATATTCAGTTCCTATTCACAAGGCAAGCATAGCGGCAAAAGATTAATAGTTTTCACAAACAAAAGAAGACTTCATAATTACAAAAACAAAGAGGCCTCTAGCAAATAAGAGGTGGAAACTAACCTAGGTCACTGGCAGATTTAACTGGGTATTATTCCTTAAGACTATTTATAGTCACTTTCCAATACAAAAAGAACAAATATTTCATTATATGTGGTTTGGCAAATTGTATTTTTGCTCCCGGAATCTCTGACAGTTGCTTTAACAAGCGGTACAAAAGGAAAGACACAAAAACCTTTGTTAGAAAAGCCTAACTGGACCAAATCTTTTGACATGGAAAAAATATGTAAATAAAAAGTATGTGTTCTTGGGGAAGAGATGAGAGAGATTTTTAACAATTAAAAGTGAAAGAATGCCAGTATTTCACCAACGTCTGTACTGGTCATTGTCATTTTAAACTTATCGGCGTAAACGTATCAAATCGACCCAGAATTGCACATTACACCCATACTATAAGGAGATTGAGTTATACATGCACACAGTATATAGATAAATGATTACAAATGGTAAATTCATTAAATTTAAATGAATAGAAAGGTCTGTCTGACCTGGATGGCTGTCTGTTGGTGCCTGACCTCAGTGCCTTTATGCGTGGAGGCGGCGAGCTGCTCTTTCAGGCAGAGAATCTGAGCATCTCTCCCAGACAGAGCGGTCTGCAGCTCTGCCAATGCTGCGCTCTGCAACACACACACACAAGAAATGTATTGGTTTTACTTGCCAACATCCTTTATAATATAAGATTTACTGCCATGGATTAGGAGTCATCATTTATCAATTGCAATGCCACAAATACCTACATGGAAAAACCATGTAAATATAACCAATGCTGTCCATGTTTGGATCAATAGCGTTACATTATATACCATTATATCTTAACATCTTGAGAACCAGTAGAACACTGATATTTACCCAATACTTTCTGTATGTTATGTCAAATATGTAACCTTGCAACCAGATTATCTCATCCAGTGCATTGAGCTCAACCCTATATTCCTGTCAAACTTTATTTCAATTGTGGGTAGTGCAAACAGAATTAGTGTGCAGTGTGGTTATGGAACCTATAGCCACAGGGCCCAGCGCTTCACTGCCCTTGACCTCAACACCATACAAGGCTGAGGAGCTCTGAGGGAGAGGCTGCTTAAAGGGTGAAGAGCACCCCCCGCGCCCCTTCATGGATGACTCATCTGGGTCACACTGACCTCTAGTGGCGGCTGAGCGGCGGTGCAGCGCAGCTGGCTGATGACTTGGTCCTTCTCGGCACTGCTGGACAGCAGCTTCTTCAGCTGGACCTCCAGGGCAGAGACTAGCGCGTCCCGCTCTTGCTTCCACCGCTGCAGGGTCTGCTCCTTCTCCACCTGTGTGTGTGTGGTGGTGGGGGGGCAGTGACACGGTTACAAAATGGTGGGTATAATATGCCCTCTATTTTCACGCTTCTTTATACAGCACAGCAATGTACAGCCACGGAAAGAAGTAGGAGGCCACTGTACATTCAAAATGTCATAGTATAAATGTAATGATAATTTAATGAATATAATATATAAAAATGTACAATAGTAAAAAGCATTAACTGTTGCAGTTGTCTCGTCATTTATTCCATGGCTGTATTTTCATTGCTGGAGTATATTATACATTATTTATATACAGCCTCATGGAAATACATCGCAATTCTTGTATGAAAGGCAAATCAAGTGTAATAAAATAATACACTTTATTTGTACAGCACCTTTGATATAATAATAATAATACACTTTATTTGTACAGCACCTTTGATATAATAATAATAATAATAATACATTTTATTTGTACAGCATCTTTTATAGCTCAAAGTTCACATTACATCCTTACATGGATAAAATGGTTAACAATGAAAATAGAAATAATTTGGATTTCTTTACTAGCTGGCTCTGCAGTTTGCCGTGCCGTTCCCGTTCGTCAGCGAACTTCCTCATTTCCTGGTTACGCTTGTTCTCCGCCTCTTTCGCCTGGCCAATCAGAGAGGCCTTCTCTTCCAGCCACTTCCTGCGGTCCGCCTGGTGCTTCTCGGTGGACAGCTAGGCAAACGGGCGTGAGCACAAACACTGGTCATCCACTGTATAACAGATATTTACACACAGGACACGGCCTGTGAGTTGGTAGCGTAAGACAGAGAATTCTCGCAGAGCCAGCCTTTACTTGTGTAAAGTCAGGGACACTAATGGCGCTTTTCCACTGCTGGTACCAGCTCGCCTCTTCTCGCTTAAGGGAGCTTTTCCACTGCATAGTATCAGCTGTGCAAAGCGCCATAACGCTAACTGCGTCAAGATTCGCCTACTTGACAAGAATCCCACCATTTTGATCGACGTGTACGAGTACGTAACTCAATGACCAAGTCGAATGTCAAACACAGAATTTATTGTCAAACAATGACATGCCTTGTAAACCTTTTAAATATGTAGGCTACGGTTACTGCTTTAAAATGTATGGAAAAAACATTTGTTAATAATCGCACCACAATGAAGGATACACACTTGTGAGTGACTAGACTAACAGCCAGAAGCGGTTCTAGGATCAGACCATTGGGGGTGCTCAGCCCCTAATGGGAACGTGATCTGTAGTCCTGCATGCAAAGACGTCTACATCACAAATGTCACTGGCCAATCGATCAATAATAAACAATAATTCATATGTTTGCATATACAAATGGAATTAGTCCTGTTTAAACATTGGTGAGGGCACATGCGAAGCAGGGGGTCAGGGGGTTTACCCCCTGGACATTTTTAGCATGAATCTCTTCCGTTTCCTGCATTCTGGTGAATTTCAATGCACCAATTTATGCCTTTTATGCACCAATTTCTGCAGCAAAATGCCTTTGGTGATACGCCCACAGGAGACCAGAAGAGCTGCATTTTTGCTTCCACTGAAATGCATTACAGTGCTCAATCTCTACATCATCAGAATAACTTTGCAGTTACCTTTAGGATCTCTTGCACCTTGGCAGCCTCCTGTTCGGCCAATTTGAGGTCATCGGATTGGCTGTGACTGCGTGGGGGTGTGGCTGCCCCAGCGTCTCGGCCCTGTAGCAAACCTTTCAGTTTCTCCACCTCTGCAATGGAGTGAAGTGGGCGAGATGAATGGGGTGAAATGGCCATGTCCACTCTCTTCTGAGTCCATTACAGTGCATTAACGCGGAGCGCTTGGGGTTATTTCGTACCGCCTACAAGCTCCTGGATACGGTCCGTCTTTTCCTGCAGGGCCAGCTCCATTTGTTCCTGCGTCTCCTCCTGCTCGGTCAGTGCTAAACGCATGCCGTCCATGATGGAGTCCTTGGCCTCCGAGTCTGGAAGAGACAGGAGCTGGGTTTACGCGGAGTCTTCTCCAATGAAATCTTTCCGATTGAAGATTTCTGGTTACCCGTTTACACGGGATGTCATCTAATCGGGTCTGTTGTTTACACGGGATGTCATCTAATCGGGTCTGTTGTTTACACGGAATGTCATCTAATCGGGTCTTGTGTTTACACGGAATGTCATGGGTCTTGTGTTTACACGGGATGTCATCTAATAGGGTCTTGTGTTTACACGGAATGTCATCTAATAGGGTCTTGTGTTTACACGGGATGTCATCTAATCGGGTCTTGTGTTTACACAGAATGTAATCTAATCGGGTCTTGTGTTTACACAGAATGTCATCTAATCGGGTCTTGTGTTTACACAGAATGTCATCTAATAAGGTCTGTTGTTCACATGCACCGTGGCAATTTATAGGAATAGATGTTAAACATGCACACATCATGGCTCAGTAACGTAACATGTCACGCTAGCACAAAGGCTAAAACCGACGGTTAGCCTCTAGTTACTGGGTGAGGCTATTTGTGTGACTGGTGGAGAGGATTAGCCTACAGCTCCAGACAAAGTCAACGTACTAACTCCTATTCACTTATTTGCACGTGGCAAATGTTTTGTCCAGACTTGGTAGGCTACAGACAGTAGCATAAGAACACATTAAAGAAGTAATCGGGTTTAACCGTTCACATGATAGAGTTCTTCTTTTAGTCTTCTTCGGAATGATATTTTAATTGGGTTGGGCCTTGGATTGAGGTGTTTATATGGAGCATTTTCTTTCGGATTGGGTTTTTAACCCGATTCCAATCGGTAAAATATGGTCCATGTAAACGCAGCCACAGACAAGTACCGTTGTGCTTGATACGCACCACACCTTTAGAAGAGCTCAAGCATGTTTCAACTGCCGATAGATGCCATGCTGAACATGACAGTACATGTTAAGGACACTTCAAGTGGAATCAAACTTGGCCCCTCAATCCCTGGTTAAGGTGTCACCTGACACAGGACATGCACAGAAACAAGTATCGGACACACACTTACCTTTGCAGACCTTCTGATAAAGTTGGGTTTGCTCTGATTTGCCGTCCAAGTTCTGTTCCTGAAGACGACATGGACAATAGAGGCATGGAAGGAGTCAGAGCAATAACTAGCTATAGAGATCATCCTGTTTTTTTTTGGTACAAGGCAGTAAACCTCTTAGCCGGTTAGTGAGCTTCAGTTTAATTGCGCCGTGAAAATCAGTCTGGAAAGCCTAGGAATTATTTTGAATGTGTCCCGAGTAGCAACTGAACTTTCCAATCAGCGTTATGTTTATAGTTATACGAGTGTGGTTTAGGTGTGCCGACAGCAATAACGACCAGATGGTTCATCAAATCAACTACCAAATATTTTTTTGAGAGTTCAGCCATTCTGCTTTCTGCTATTCTGCCATTTCAATGTACGGCTCCCCAGATGGACTTGTGACAACAATTCCTCTGGCATGTCAGGTTACCCCAAAACGCCCTACACCAAAAAATGTTTGCACAAGGCTGTAAACATGTTAAAGTTTGACATTTTGACATTGAAGATCTATGGGGATCGGCTCGCTACAAGCCAGCCTCAAGTGGCCATTCGAGGAACTGCAGTCTTTACTTGTTGGATACATTTTTTTAGCACTGGATATTGCCGCTCGAGTTAATTCAGATGAACGGTCTATATTAACTAAGACCTCTAGTTCTTCACAGATGTCACTCACAACTATGAAAAGACCATGGGTACATGGACGTACCTTTCTGAGCTGCTGCTGGATTGTTCTGTCTCGGCAGGCCAGGTCAGCCTGAAGCTGCCTCCGTGACCTCTCTGCGTCAGCCAGCTTCTGGTTGGCCACTCTCTCCTGCTCTCGCATGGCAGAGATCTGCAGGCGACAAGGACAACCAGAATGTCACACCAATACCTGTGTGATCTAGCAGAGCAAAGTTAAATGTGCTGTGTACCAGCGGTACCCACTCCTGGTCCTGGAGAGCCACTGCCCTGCGTTGTATGTCTTCCTGCTCCAACACACCTGGTTCTAACACACAGGTCGTTATCAGGCTTCTGCAGAGCATGATACGTACCCGTTCATGAGAACCAGGTGTGTTGGAGCAGGGAGACATGGCAGTGGCTCTCCAGCACCAGGAGTAAGCAGCACCAAACCACTACATGTATATGCAAATATATAGTGGAGAAATGGAATCTGAGCGGAGAAGGACGACACACGTAACCAGAGCTCCGCTGATACATGTTTTCAAAGCCGGGCCAGGCATTCACGAATGTTATGTATGTGTGTGTGTGGTCCGCAAAGCATTTGTTTTAGTTTTGAGAGGCTGGTGCATGCTTAGTGTGACATCTAGTGGTAGAAAGTTATATAGATCAACTTCAAAGCTACACAATATACCATTAACACACACACACACACACATTCATACACAGATGGTGGCATCAGGGTCAAGTGCCTTGCTCAGGGACACCTTAACAATAGTTGAGGTGTTAGCAGGGTTTTTAACTAGCGACTTCTGGATCACCTGTCGCCTTGCTCTACCCACTGCGCCAGTGTCGCCCAATTATTATAATATATGTTTTGGCGATCGCACAAATCACATCAATGGAGACAGAGGTGGGCTCAAACCCACGACCGTTCGGCTAGGAGACACAGAGACTATGAGGAGACTACAAGCGACCGCCAACGCCTTGCTACAGTACCTCCTTCTGGACCTGTTGAATCTGCTTCTTGGCGTCAGCCAGCTTCTCTCGGAGGTCCGAGGTGTCGTCTTCTTTCCTCTGCAGCTCCAGAGTGACGGCCGTCACCTTGTCTGAGTCCAGCCTGGCTTTCTCCTCCAGCCTGGGCAAGGATGCAAGGGGGTGAGGACACAAGTCATCTACATGGGAGTCAAGGGAACTAGGGCTGGGCGATACGGACCAAAAATAATATCCCGATATATTTAGGTTGAATACAATACACGATCGATAGTATCGATAGTATCGATAGATCAATCTCGGTATTATCTAACTCTTCAGGTATATCGACATAAACGATAGTCTAATTTTATATCTCTTTTGAAAAAAACATTCAGATATATCGCCACGGTATAGATGGAACCACAACTGACTTGTGGCAGTTTCAGACCCCAAAATAACAATATTGTAGGGTGATCCTGAGCACAACGGGCTTTTACATAACCATTTAAAGTAAAGTGAACAATATTCTACCCTTATTGGCTGGCTACTTGTCAGGAAAGGGCTTTTACATAATCCTTAACTTTTACAGTTAAGTGAACAATATTCTACCCTTATTGGCAAGCTACTTGTCAGGAAAGGGCTTTTACATAATCCTTAATTTTTAGTTAAGTGAACAATTGGCAAGCTACTTGTTTGCATAGAATAGTTATCAATGCAGTAGCAAATATACTGCCACAGGTAGGTAGCTAGAGCTCCAAGTACGTACCAGACTTTACATATTAAGTGTCAATGGCTTGACTGATGTCAGAGACAGATTGGGTAATGACAATGCTGGTCCAAGAACAAAGTGTGGGACGTTGATCCAGGAACATGGCCTACTACTTTGAAGAACATATGTCACAACCACCCCCAATGTGTACCTGTGGATCTCCTGGGCTCTCTCTTCCAGCTGCTGGTCCTTGAGAGCGATGGCCTCCTCTGCCATAGCCAGTAGCTCCCTACGCCTCTCCGCCTCCCTGCGCCGGGTCTCCTGGGCAGCCTGGCTCTCCTCCTCCTGCCGCCGCTCCTGGGCCTCCCGCAGCTTCTCCTGCAGGGAGGCCACCAGCACCTCCTTATCTGTTAGCTTCTCCTCCAGCGCCTCCTTCTCTGTTAGCGTCTCCTGCAGGGAGGACACCAGCACCTCCTTCTCTGCTAGTTTCTCCTGCAGGGAGGACACCAGCACCTCCTTTTCTGCTAGCTTTTCCTCCAGCGCCTCCTTCTCGGTTAGCGTCTCCTGCAGGGAGGACACCAGCGCCTCCTTCTCTGTTAGCGTCTCCTGCAGGGAGGACACCAGCGCCTCCTTCTCTGTTACCGTCTCCTGCAGGGAGGACACCAGCGCCTCCTTCTCTGCTAGCTTCTCCTGCAGGGAGGACACCAGCACCTCCTTATCTGCTAGCTTTTCCTCCAGCACCTCCTTCTCTGCTAGCTTCTCCTGCAGGGAGGACACCAGCACCTCCTTTTCTGCTAGCTTCTCCTCCAGCGCCTCCTTTTCTGCTAGCTTCTCCTCCAGCGCCTCCTTCTCTGTTAGCGTCTCCTGCAGGGAGGACACCAGCGCCTCCTTCTCTGTTAGCTTCTCCTCCAGCGCCTCCTTCTCTGCTAGCTTCTCCTGCAGGGAGGACACCAGCACCTCCTTCCCTGCTAGATTCCCCTGTATCTCAACGTCGCACGACCGCGCAAGGGAGAGCCTCTCCCGCAGGGTCGTGACCTCCGCCTGGAGGTCAGAGTTCGACTGCTGGAGGTCGAGGGTCGCCCTCTCTCCCAACTCCGCGTGGCGCCGGCAGGCCTCCTGCTCGGCGAGCTGCTGCGTCAGCTCCTGCAGCTGCTGCCGTGAGGTCACTTCCTGTTGCCGCAGGAGCTCCTCCGCCTCCTGGAGCTCCGCCACCAGCCGGTCCGCCCTCCCGGCCTCCGCCGCCAGATCATTCCGGGAGCACACCAACTCCCGCTGCAACTGGATGACCAGCGCCTGCCCCTGTTCCACCAGCGCCTGCCCCTCCACCTCCTCCTGCTGTAGTGCAGTCAGGGCCTCCCACAGCCGCGTCGTCTCCTCTCTCATGGCGGCCTGCTGCCCCAGGCGGGCTGCCTCCGCTTCCTCGTGCTGCTCCGCCTCCTGCTGTAGCCGCTCCCCGTCAAGCTGCAGCCGCTTCACTTCCTCGGCCAGGAAGTGCAGCTGTGGGGTTTGCTCCCGGAGCTCCGACAGCTGCTTCTCCAGCTGGGCCCGGGCAGCCTGCAGGTGGTCCGAAACCTTGTCGGCTCTCGCCGTCTGCAAGGTGGTCTGCGGTGGACAAGCAGGCGACAACTGTTATTAATAACAGTTATTATAACTGTTATTTTCCCCCCTTTGACAAGGTGGAGTCAGCCGACCGTTGCATACAAAACACTGTCAAATAATTTGTTATAATATACGGCGTGTTAAATTAAAGATACTTTTGAGGGGAGCTGTGGTTCAAATGCAATCCTTCATCTTTCTAAAATAAAACAGGCACAGACAAGTAAGCTCATAAGAAACAACAGACCTGAAGGGTAGATAAATACAAATGACTCAAATCAAAACAATATCCCTCCGCTCCCAGCGTCAAAACGAACAGAAGAAAAGCATAGTACTACGGTTATGTTGTGTTATGTTCCTATTTACGGAACCAGGGTTGTGTATTATTATTGGATCATTTTTCTTCAACACAATGCCCACCTCGGCCCGCGCTGACTCCAGCTGGCTGGCTAGGTCTCCGTTTGCCTCGCGGAGCTCTGCCACCTCCCTCTCCAGGGCTCTCCGCTCTTCCGCCAGGGCCTCCTCCTTGGTCTCGAGGGCTGCCAGTGCATCCTGGTGGCTCCGCTGGAGCTCCCTGAGCGAGGCCACGGCCTCTTCCCTGGCCTGCCTCTCCTCCTCCAGGCAGGAGAGGGCCTCCTCTTTGCCTGCCGTCTGGTACTCCAAAGCAGCCAGGGCCTCCCCTCGGGCCTCCTTCTCCTCCCGGTGGGCAGCCATGGCTTCCTAGAAAGTGAGTAAAAGGTGGGGTCAGCAAAGCTGTAGAACATGACCCAAACCAACAGTGTTGTAATGTTTTATCTATACATTAGCACTGCTAAAGTGTTCATGATCAGAAATGATACTTTATGGAAACCTAGAATAAATATCACGTCTGGAATGTGCTTAGAAAAATGTGTTAAGATGCCTGGATGGGGATCAAATTTAGGGCTGTATTGTTGAGAAAACCAGACTGCTATTAAAACACGTCCTAACACAGACCGGGGAAAAATAAACCAAGATGCTGATTGGCCTCACAATAGGTTTACCGGCCTGAATCACCTCGATTTCCAAGCTCTCCAGACTGATTCTCGCGGCAAAGCCAAACTGAACCATCCTGATCTCGCGAGGCTAGCTCCCCATGGCACAGTGCCAAAATATCACCCACCTCTGCCCTCAACTCACCTCACGACCCCGTCGCTCCTCCTCCTGGGCGCGCCGGGCTTCCCCCAGAGATATAGTCAGCTCCTGGACCTGGGTGTGCAGGGCTGCCTCGACATCGTCGCACGGAGCTGCTAGCTCCACCTGCCGCTGCAGGTCGACCACCTGCCGCTCCAGGTCGACCACCTGCCGCTCCAGCCTCTCCACCTCCATCTCCAGCCTCTCCACCTCCATGGTGCTTTCCTCACAAGCCTCGCTCGTCAGCACTGATAAGAAGGTGGCAGGGGTCAAGAAACACAACCCAAGGCAAACTCCAAAATTACAGGTATAAAGTTGTTAATTGAATTAACGCTGATATACATAATGTATACAGCAATGGGGCATTACCTAAAATGCCCCATTTTGTTTATATCAAAGTCATTTTACAAACACATAGTCCCCAAAAAGAGATATACAAAGGTTTATTAAATATGTACTCAATATCAAAGCTACATGGACCACTTGACACTGGTACAAGTCCATGTACTTCATTTTCTACACAGTAGTCTTCAACTCTGGTCCCAGATATACCGCCCTTTATGTTTTAGGCTCCTCCCGGCTCCAACACACCTGATTCAAATGATCGTTATCAATCTCTGCAGAAGCCTGATAAGAACCACATTCAAATGAATCAGGTGTGTTGGAGCAAGGGGACTTGTAAAAGGGTTTGAAACATTTGTGAGGTGGTTGCTGTATTGCATAATGATGGCATCTTATTTTATCAAATCAAAGTGTGTGTGTCTCAGATTATAAAGCAATCAAGACGACCTGTTAATTTATTCCTCATCATTGTGGGATACAGACCATTTAAAGAGTGATATGTCAAAAAAAAAAACATTGAATTTTAGCAGAAGGATTTGGCAAAACAACGCATTTTATTAACAAAATCCTAATAGCAAGATATAAAAAAATGTAGAGAATAGAACATTAGTTTAAAAAATGTTTCCATTATGTCGCATCTTTAAATATATTCAACAGGAGCACACTTTATTTAAATTAAACATAAAAACAGTCCGAGCCAGCCAGGCTGGTGGGGAACAATTCCGCGTTGCGCACCAGCCAGAACCAAAACTCTGGCTGGTGGGGAACCTTTTTGCTAGGTGTCACTTCCTGAGAGCAGACAGCCGCCTTCTGGTTCTCAGGTAGACCCGGTTACGGGCGGTGGCTTTGCTCTCTCGGCTCCCCTGCTTGCCTGCGCCCACCACGGCCATCGCCGTACCTCTCTTTGGAGGAGGTCCTTCCAGGTCGGGCTGGGGGTCCGGCTTCCTCTTGCGGGCATCGAGGCGGGAGCTAGTGGGGAGCGTCTCAGCTGCGCCCGCTGCAGAACAAGTGCAACTGGTCTTGAGACGGACGATCTCTTCCCGAATGGCGTCCAGCATCTCCTTCTGTAAGATGCAGAGAACACACGCTCTTATACCCCTCTTTCTGCACAAGCTAGCATAGCTGGTATCAAGCTAGTAGACACTAGTTTACAGTAGTGGGCTGAAACAGACTAGCGCGTACTCTCAGGGTTTTATAACAATCATAATATTATTTGAGTAATGCTGGTTTGGAAAATGGGGAAATGTCCAGACAGGAATTGAAGTGTGCGCCTTTAAAGGGAAAACATGACAGAAACACTTAGTTTACAATAGATAAAGGACCCTACACCTTTGGTTTATCTGTGATCTAGAGAGGTTCCACTTTTGTTTGTGTTCCCAAACAATACTAATCACCAGATGATTAGTATTACAGCTAGTGGGCCGTAAGATTTTCGCTGAATTTGACAACGTGTTGGCACCCACTCAACTACCCACCTAGACTTTTCTACGTTGCCAGTAAACCTACAGCATGGCCCGCCCCCTTTAATGAGCCACAGCGGTGAATTTTCTAGTGTTCCCTTCCAGTGGCCACGGAGGAGTGTGTTCAAATTCAAACGTTTATGGGGAAAGTATTCGTTGAACTTTCAAATTAGTACCATTGTGTAGGTAAATGTTAAAAATTACACTGTTAGAGTCACACCATATTCCCTAAGTCCAAGTGCGTTCGCTAAGAACTACCGCCTCGGACTGTGCGTGAGTGAACCCAAAAGCAAACTGAAACATCTTCCAACGTTCACCTTAGTTTGTCATTTTTAACGTACCTCTGCCCTTATACCAAAGCTTTCTTACATTCTTGGTGGAATCCTCCACATGATGGTCCATGGTGGTCTGGAGTTTGCTAATCATCTCATCTTTCTCCTGACAAATGACCATCAGCTCAGATAACTTCGCCACCTGGGACTCTAGAGTCTACGAAAGGAGAAATATTAAAGAACTCATTTGGCTAAAAACCGCTACGGTACCAAAGATCCCAAATCTAAGCACATGGCCATATAAGGAAGAAACCTACCCAACGTTTTGCTGATGTTGGATATCACTTTGAGTGATAGCCAACCCGTGGTGTGTTTGACACCAGGAACGGAGGTCATCCGTTAACATTTTACCTTTCGGGTCTTCTCAAGCTCCTCCAGTTGTTGTGCCTGGTCACCGTGTATCTCGTTCCCCAGGCAGGTGTGGGCAGCCTCGGCAGCCTGCTTTATGCCTGCCAGGTCCCTGGACATTGAGCCGATCATGTCACCCAGGTCCACAGACTGGTCCTGCAGACGGGCAGGCAGGGAGGGAAGAGACAGACGGTAAGGGTTGTCTTTTTAAAAAAAATTTATTTTAAATCAGTTTTAACTGGTTATTGTAAAGGTGCTTTTTATGGTCACATACATGCTGCGAAATTCATCCTCTGCATTTAACCCATCCCTCAAGGGAGCAGTGGGCAGCCGCTGTGCAGCGCCATATGTATACATGTATACTCTACAAACAAGCCTTGTACAGTTTAAGACCTCATTTTTTCTATACATATATATTTGTATACATGTAGTTCTCATGGCCCGGTGACCATTGATAGTGCAGCTATGTCTGTCTCTCCACATTCATTTAGACAGGAGTCTTCCTAACAGCTGCCACCAAGATGGTTTATCCCTACCAAGGTGGGGTCCACTGGGCTGCTCCCGGTCATTTTGGTGAAGAGGTTCTTCAAGATCTCAATCCTCTTCTCTGCTCTTTCCTCCAGGATCTCCTTCTCCCTGGCCAGGCGACCACTGGATCAGGCGAGTTAACATCATCATGAAGACATTTACTTACTACAGATATTCGTATATTTATTTATATTATATATTTATTTATTTATTTATATATCGTATATCAACGTACACTGTAAAAATGCCCTATATAAATATTAGTTATGCGCATGCTTTTGCTTAAAACAAGAAAAGCCTGTGCAGTAAGTAAAATTCACTGGATAAGATATATTAATGTAAGTAAATGTCCACTTATTTTAAGTCACTAGATAAGCCATTTATATTAGAAACAAGTCCAACTAGATTTTAAATCTAAAACAAGATCATCACACCAGGATGATCTTGTTTTTGCAGTGCAAGAATGCAACATGGCCACCTATCTTGGGCCAGGACGGCAACTCCACAAACAAGCTCCTAAAGCCTATAGAGATACCCTTTCCAACTGGATCTGCCATGCAAGATGGCAGGGGGATCTCTGACCTGCTTTAGAGGGGTAGGAAAACTGACCTCAGACAGCAGTGAAGGAGGTGAGATGGTGTTAAAGCGTTAACTCTTACTTGTAGTCGTTTTGCATCTCCGAGAACAGCTCAGAGAACTCCATGCTAACCTCCTCCCGGATACGCGCCTCCAGCACCATGTTCTCCGCTTGCTCCTTCTTAAGTTGAACCTGCAGGTCATTTAACAGCGCCACCTGGCTCTGAGGAAGGGGAACGAAGAGATGAGTCACATTTAGAAGGAGTGGCGGCATTGGAACCAAGCAACATTGAGGAACAACGGCTAAACAAACCTGTTACTGAAGTTATACCCCAGGCTCACACAAATGGAACAAAATAGAATAAAATAACATCCAAGATTCAGGCTTTCACAAAAGCTCAAAGTCTTTTTAAATAACTTAACTTTGAATATACCTTTCTATAAAAGAAAATAACAAGCTAATAATAAAAGATGACAATAGACCTGGTAAAACTCCTTGCCAAGGACAACTTCGTCTCTGTCATCATCCTCTTCATCAACACTCTCCTGCATGGTGTCCTCCATAAAGCTATCCTCTTCATCACAGTCATCATCATCATCGTCGTCCTCCTGGACAGACAGATCAGATGTTGTGAACATGGGAGTATTAATAGCCTAGCGTAAAATTGAATTTCGCGAGTTTCAGTTTAATTTCACCGTGAGAATCAGCGTGAAAAGCCTAGGAATCACTGTGAATGTGTCAGTATCAACTGAACTTACCAATCAGCTAGTGCTGGAACGATTAGTCGACGTAACCGGTTACTTAATACGTCGATTTGGTAAATATACCGTCGACTCGGAAAAATATACACAACTATGCTCAGATCTGAAAAAATAGTGCCGTCAATTGACTATGAGAGGCAGCAATGAGCTGCGAACGCGCTTAGTAATCCCGAAACCAAAAGAAGAAGACAAATGTGTGGCAT
>JAODLL010033333.1:0-22617 GCA_026546735.1 Forbesichthys agassizii | reverse complement strand
CACGGGTTAAACCATTTAACCCCCCCCCCCCCCCCCCGCCCCGCCCCCCACTCCACCCTTGGCAGTGAGGATATGATTTACAACTCACCTGTACATAAGTCATGCTGCCTAAAGGTAACTCCTTATTTGTCAACAGGTCCCGCGACCCCTCGCTATGAAGAAAGAAGGGATTCAGACACGCAAGCGAAAGCCAAAGAACCTAAACAAACCTCAAACCGGTGAGCCTCACATCAACCTGTGTGAATATTCTACCATGTATACTTCTGTGTGGAAGTCACATTAGTCAGTATGCTAGATTACTGTAAATCAACCCCATACAAGCAGGTCAGTGACCGTAGTCCTTCCCCACTACAGGGATTCCAGTGGGTGAGGGGCCTCCAGTAATGTCCAGCAGCACTCCCCGGGCCCCCACTACTACAGAGGAACCCCGCCACATCAAAACAGAGCCTGACACAGCTATCTTGTATGCACACCACAGCACGCACATGCAGGTACAATAAGACCGAAGACACACACACACACACAATGTTATTTACTGTAAAACAAAACAGAAAACATCTGTTATCTTCCTCCAGATTTCAGCCCTACCGGCCTACATGACAGTCCAAGGAGGAGCCATTCCTCTCAAAATGTCTCCTGGGAACCAGACTGGGCCCTCCAACTCCAAAGCCGAGCCCTGGAACAGCCTTATCCTGGCCTAGATGACAGACACCCCTGGAATCACACCGTGGCTGTAGTATCTGGCTATATATAGTCCCACTAATCTCTCCTTGGAAACACGACTCATGATGCTCTTGTTGTGTGAGATTACCCACAGACATAACTACGACCTAGGCACAAAGCAGTTAATTTCTTTCACCGATCTAGGACCATAAAATGGAGATAATAACTTGGAGAGCATAAACATCAACACAACGATCAGATAATACAAATCTAAGAGAATCGTTGATACAGAACTAGAGCTGAAGGGAATGTGTTGATACTGCAGCAATGGTATCGGTTGATTCTTCCAACACAGGAAAGAAATGTGAATAAGAAGTACTGTATATAAAAAAGTAAGAAAATGTCCAAATGAATTTCCACGTCCTGCTGGTCCAGTCTCTTAATAATTTGTTTTTGTTTTGTTTTACCGTCATGTAATTGGATGAACTTAAAATTATCTGAATGTTTTAAAGTTGGCATACATACTGTTGTATAGGCTACTTTATGTTGTATCACAAAAGTGATTTAGAGTAAATGTAGTATTTCCCACCATCTTACAGTCAGATACGTTCAGGTATTTGTGAAAACATTACATAGCCTACTGTAAGTGAGTGTAATTTTTCAGTGCAATTCCACAGTATATTCACAAAACAAGCCACTTAAAAGCGCTTTTACAGTGTTAATATAATGGAGAGAATGACTGTACACTATACATCATTAATCATGTTGTGACATCACCTAAAGACTGTATCACTGCATCACTGTTACCATGTCTTTACGGGCAATTTAAGCCTTTTTTTACCATTTAATACATTTCAGTATTCATCTCCGTTCATTGAGAAAACAAATGTACTACCTATGTGGCTATGATGCTAACCATAAATAATGTGAAGTCAATAGAAAAACTTGCACACAGCTTCCTCTGCTGACAAGAGATTGACAATACATTATTTCAATAATTAAAATCATGAATAGGCAGTTTTCTGACTAAAACCTTTCATAATAGTGAAAATATAACTGCATATTTATTTTTTGACCCACCCAAAATTGATGATATACAATGTTGATGTTTCAATTCAATGATGTTCAATATTATTTGAATGCTGTTCCAAATCATGCGTATTTGTATGAAGCAATACTGTAGCCTACCCGATACTTTATACTTAAAACGTGTATAAGATGAAATGTGTCACATATAACTGTTAACAACAATTGCTAAAAACACTGTATATGAACATTTATGTAGAATCACTCCAATATAAGGGCTTACTGTAATATACTGTATGTTACGCCATTTACACGGTAGGAGACTGTGTTAGTGGACATAGTCCACCTGCACTACCACTGTAACACTGTGCTACTTAATGGCCTGTTTATGTGCAGCTGTCGAGGAAAGCAATAAAGAGAAATAATTTTGGAATTAAATATATGAAATGTCTCTCAGTGCTGTCTTTGTGTTTACAGTGAACCGGAACACATATATCACTTATGCTAATGTATTTGCTATTTTGTGTGTTTTCATATAAAACATTTCTATTATACTGTAATTGCACATGGATTAATGGAAAGATCACTGTACTGTAACAGGCCAACAACATCAGCCTGCTAAGACAAAATGATCAGTTTGTTTTTTAATTGATCTTTCCCTATGCCATTTCTGTGGTAAAAAGCTCAATAGTGCATCGGTTGAATTCTTCCGTCAGACTTTCCACAATAATCTTGGCATATCTGTCCTTTACCATTTTCCCCCAACATTGGTGAAATGTGAGACTCATCTGATTGCGATCAGAAGCACATACATGTAAGTTAAGCACATATTCATGTGCAAATAAATGCCTGTCCTCTTTCCAACTATTCCCCCAAACACACGTTTTCCTCTGAAACCAGTAACTGCCCAGCTTCAATCATGGTGTTTATCTCCTGGTTTAAGAGTTCATTCTTGTCTTGTGATTCAGTTTCTAGAATGTTGTACATATCTTTGAAGCAGCTTTTCCATTGCTACATGGTGGTCAAAGGAAATATCAATTTGTCTTTTTCCAGCATCAACTGCCGCTTGGTAGCAGAATAGAGATGTTCACTAAGCTGAATAATACCATTCTCTGTGCTGCCTTTGCATAGCAGTCATAGTCCAGACTCAAGTCTATGCCATCTAGTTGGCAATAGTTTATATCACGGAATACATTTTCTTTGGATCCTTTGAAGTTCCAACATTTCACATAGCCAATATGAGTCTTCACTCCATATCGCATGTACCACACAGGCTTTGTGGATCAGGTTCAGCATGCATGGAACAGTGTTTCTAGACAGACCAGGGCTGTTCACAGTGAATACATATACATTCCAATCATCTGAGGCACCTTCTGAATGCAGTAGTCCCTGTGTTTGTTTAATAATGATGTCCTCACTGTGTTACCCTATGTTATAATTGGGATAGTATCCATGCAGGTCCATGCATGAGAACCTCCTCCCGTTTCTCTATAAATGCCCACGAGTGCTGTCAAGCCTCAGCCCCACACTCCTCTGTGATGTCTTGGTGGAATTCTAGACATTTCTTGTTTATGGATTCTTTTAGGTAAATGTCTTCAGTGCTGTGTCCGGGCCTGTGTCCTGTATACCATAGGACCCGTTCCACAGAGTGTAGCGTGTCCATCCAAGATGATAGCTGGTCAAGGAGGGTTTTTTCTGCTCCTGTCAGATCATTTGACACTCTGTTCAAACATACACATTTATACATTATTTATTAATGTTAGTTCTGCATGAACATCACCAAAAATAAGAATCACATTTTTTCCCGAATGTTCCTCACAAGCACACTGACTTAAATATGTAAAAGTTTATTTAAGTTTATTTTTTAGAGGTTTATAGGTTACTATATTACAATAAAGTCTGGCAGTAAGAAAAACATGTCAGTTTGTTATTTATGAAAGCAATGAAATTAGCATTTTATGAGTTTATAGTATTTGGATATATTTAACTTATAAACAGGATAAATGGATAACAGGATAAATGTGAAACCTTTTTTTTGTAGTAATTACAACAATTAATTCATAATAATTATTTACCTTATTTAATCTCTTACTTTATCAAGGCTCCTTTACAAATTCATCTAACAAGGACCTTTTACGTTTTGCCCTATAGAAAGAAAGGTAAGATTCCCACAAAAGTTATTTGATCGAACTGACACATTACAGGTTGAACAACCACTGTTTTTTTCTTTGCTTAAGCACTGACTGTTTGGAATGTCAGCCAGCAATATTTCCACATCTAGCACAACTATACAGTACATCAACAACAGAAAAACACACCAAGCATATTGTATCCCTCTTTTAAATAAGCAGTCTTATTTTTTCTCTCAATGTAAAAAGGCAGGTTTTCTCACAGCAAACGTTCCATCCAGACATGTCACCACAGGGAATTTAACAATCGGTAAACTTAAAACGTATTATGTTTTCTCATAGTGTATCTGACACATAGCTCCCAGCCTGTTTACATTTACAGTAAATCTTCATCGGTGGGAGAGTACTACATATGGAAGTAGGAGAGAGTTCTGACAAGAGAATGTAGGGCGACTTTTGACTGGTCTCCACATGACAGCCGACATTGCATGTGCTTCTCTCAACATTCTGCTCCTCCTTTAAGCAATTACAGTAGCATGTGCTGGCTAACTTATATAGTCTTTGGCTGAAGTCTTGCTTTATATTGCAAATCAGTGTGTGTGTGTGTGTGTCTGTGTGTGTGTGTGTTGCTGGTTCAAATTATAAAACAAAAACACTAGAATCTGATTTAGAATCATTCAATCAACAAAGAAACAAAGCAGTCTATCTACATATATCTTTGCTTTGTCTGTGTGAAACAGCTTCTTTCAGAAAACAATGTTGCATAACACGTCAGGCAGGTTCTGAATATTATACTGTACAGTTACTCTTGCTCTACATTTGGGCAAGAATAACTGTAGAATATTTTTTTACAACACTATGTAGTAAATAAGGTATATTTTGTACAATAGGCCAATAAATGCTGTAATCAAATTGGTATTAATTTACAGTAAAATATTGGAATATATAATGGAACAAAAAGAGATTAAATTATCAACTGAAAACAAAAACACCATATTGTAATTTTGTATTGTTATACTATATTTTGCCCTCTACACCCTGTGCAATTCTGCAAATTTCAAAGTGAAAATGATGGCATATACTCTGTTATTGATCAGATTGTTCAATGACTACAGCCTGTTATGTAAAAAGCCTTACTAGCACCCTCTAGTGGATAACTGTAGGCCATTATCTAATCAAATCCTTGCACACTTGCATTAATTCAAACCTGATTTCTCATAACATAATTTGTTATCCTATAATTTGTCAATGTTACTTTAAATTAATTAATACTATTATTTAAAAAAATAAAAATAATAAAATTACTAGTTCATATAAGATATAGGTTATCATTGATAATTAGAAATTCCTTATTCTATGACAACCAGGCAATACGATGACAGTGGGATAGAGACAGAGCAAGACCAGTAGCATCTTCCAATCTTGATCAGTGGATTTGCAAACTGGGACTTCGGCTCAGTTTAGCTCAGTTCTTTGCTCCAAAGCCTGCTTCAGGAGGCTCATAAAAAAACAAACATGCTAGGTTAACTCTCTCCAGTCAGTGCCATTGACCAGAGACACTGGCCTCTACCTGGAGCTGGTCCGGGCGCTGCACAGTGGCTGCCCACTGCTCCCATGGGTTAAATGCATAGAACTATGGTTAAATGCAGAGAACAAAATTAGGTTCTGAACTAATTCATTAGGTTCTAAACTAATGATCATTAGCAAAAAATACAAAATAAAAAATAAAAAAATTAGTTAGGTTAACTCTCTCCTGTCAGTATATATATACTGTAATAAAAAATAGATGTGCGTTATGCAACATAAAACAAAACAAAAAGCCGATGGGTATAGTTTTTTACTTATAATTGTTAGGATGGCCGAATAAAGTTGATAAACAAGGAACCAATAAGCTGCTTTTCTCTACTGAATGCATGACGGGGCGGGCATCACACGAGGCGGTCTGCACTTTTATTGGCTAATGATTCCTGACCCCATGACTAACTATCCAATCGTATGCGTCAGTCGATATGACGACATTTGTGATTGAAGGAATCTACGCCTTGGGGTCTCTTCACGGGATACGGTATCTTTAGGTCTCAGCAACGCATCTTTTTAATGGGAAAATATTGCCGGGTTCTAACGGTACCCTGTAAAAAACGTACAGTCGAATAGGTGCAGCATAAAACAGTAGCCTATCATGGACATCTTAAAATCACTAGGACATCCGGAGGAGCTATTCAACCTGTTGAAGTTTAAAATAGGGGGATATCGAGCTGTCATGCCAAAGTTGAACTATGTGAGTATACCCCCCAAACCCTCGGTTGTACCCTTGTTGAACGTAGCCTAGCTAATAGCCTAACCTAATTAAATATCTCGATTTTAATATCATTGTATGGAGCTAGACGCTGATCCTCGGTAGGCAGAACGCAGGTCTGGATAACACAAAATTCCCCATTCGGTTAATTGGTTCCCTTTTTACAGGAGGCTAGACCGACGATGCACCTGCGCCACTGGACCACTGCGAGAACAAGATCAAAACAACAAATAGCCTAGCACAAATAGGCCTAGATATAAAAACATGTTGTGCAAGTAGGCCTATAGTAGCCATACTGCAATTTAAGGATATAACCATCCGTTGTTTGAAATTGTAGTCTGCCAGAGATTAAACAATGACAGTAGCCTACGATACAATTAAACTTCTGGACACGAATTAAATTATATGTAAGTCCCACACCGTTGTCTGCAGCTGACCGACCGATAGGTTGGCTCGGCATAAGCACAGATAACCACGGGATTTAGGTTCTAATGAGCTTTGGGGGTTCCGGAGAGAGATGATTGTTGGACGGCAATTATCCTTCGCTGCTGACACTGTTATTACCTGAATATAGATAATGGAAATTTGCGATCGGCAAAAAAATATATCGCATTTGAAATAGTTTTTTTTAATCTATAGGCTACTTGAAGAGCAGCTATCATCATCATCATCGTCATACTATTATATTATTATAATTATTATTATTATGACAAATGGTCAATTGGTTGCATTTACCAAATATGCATTTACTGCTCTCACCCACTAGATGTCAGCAGAGTATTATTTATTATGACTGTGTGAAGGTAAAGGATACAGCACTTCCTGGATCCCCAAAATACATGTTTATGCTTAAAGTGCTTATCAAAATCATTTGTTTTATCTGAAAATGCTGCAAATTCGCCTAATTTCCTGACAAAACCCCTGCACTTCTTTGGTTGGTAGGTTATGTTTTCAGAGCACGCATTATTAGGCTAACGTGTTACATTGTCAGGATCAGTTGCATAATTCCTTTCTGGGTCTACAGCTACATTAGGAAATGTCTACTATTGTGTATAGTTCATAACAAGTGGGAGGGTCTTGGTAGAAAGTGGGTGGTCGCTGCTCCCTGACATTTATGTAACTACTATGGGGATAGGCCACCCTCTTTGAGAACCCGCCTACTTTTAATGCCAACGTTTTTTAGATCAGCTCTATGCGTTAGTACGCTATTTGTGTGAACTAAATCCACTCTTCAAAGTTTTCACCTCTTTCGACTCTCGTTTGTCCTCTAGCCCACTGAACTGCACCAACCGTGTCTTGTGAATGCACAGGCTACAATTGTTATAGCCTGGACAAGGCTTTACATTCTGTCCTTTCCTATGGCAGGAGCTTGCTACAAGTGTCCAGCGTCTTTGTCGCTATTTAAACGCTCTCTGTCAGTCACCCAACGGAGCCCCGGCTGTACCTCAAGGTCTCTTTTGGTCAGGCTTGGAGACCGTGGAGTAGTCGGGTGCTGGGCCGCCCGACCTAGCGCAGTCAGAACAGCTGGATCTTACCGATATCCTGTGTTTTTCTGTTTCTCTTGCCAGCAATCTATGAGTGAAAGCCTACGCACTTGCTATCTGTATTTAAACCAAACAAGCCGAAGTTTTGCAGCCGTGATTCAAGCACTAGACGGGGAATTACGGTAAGACTAACCTGATGAGGGGCGTGTCTCCAGGCCATGTTTTCTGAAGTTGTAAACAAAAGACTGCTCTGACAGAAGGCCTACTACACTAACATAGTTTGTGATTTTATAGGCGTAGTTTAATTATGTACAAAACGTTGTATTTATTTAATTCACCATACATCTTCATAAATATGCACTCAATAAGTATGACTGTATTATAAAGCAGGCCCAGGTTTTCACATACATAAAATGCAGAGAAGTATTCTAAGTAATAAACTATAGGTAGCTACAAATAATCCTTTTGAAATCTTCAAAAAGATCAGCGGTTATAAAATCAACAACTTATTCTGATAGTTTAAAAGCACTCTTTTCATGATATGCTATTTGTGTACATTTAGAAAATATGCTACTTATATTATAAAGTAAAGTTATATTATTTTTCAAACAAATATCCTACATTAAAACTTGCTCTAAATGGTCAGTCAATAAACGTGCACAATGTGACATGCAGTATGTTCATGTACAACAATGAGAGTGTATGGCAGCCATCTTTGAACCCTCTCCTAATCCTACCCATGCAGGCATGCGGTTTGCATCTTCTATCTGGTGCTACGGGCGCTGGACACGGTGGAAGACGACATGACCATTCCGCTGGAGAAGAAGGTTCCCATGCTGAAGGACTTCCACACCTACCTGTACCAGGCAGAGTGGAGCTTCACTGAGAGCAGTGAGAAGGACCGGCAGGTTCTGCAGGACTTTCCCACAGTCAGTAATGAATGATTTAAGGAATACTATATAAAAGGCAACATACACTTATACTGTTCATTGTAACTTGTGTTACTTTGTCTTTTAAAATTATTCAGTCCTGCAGAAAATGCACCTTTTTGAGTTAATTTTATAAATATTTCAACTGCCATCCATGATTTTATATTTATATTATTTAATTAGTACCTATCTACATAAACCACTTAAAAGATGGCCTATTTGTGTTGGTCTTTGCGATGAGCGATTTTCACAGCATGTATCGGTGGTCTGTTCTCTGGACTGCCCAGGCTCAGGTGTATTGACCAAGGTTCATTGGCATATCCCACTTTATTATGTTGCACATGTTGGTGTGGCAACTGTCACGTTTGATTATTTTGTAGTGTACAGGTTTTACATCAAAACTCCATAACGCCTTACAGGTCTACTGGGTCACTGTGAAAAAGGCCCATATGGATGATACTGTCTATGCTCCTCCATATAAATTCTAACCTTATTTGAATTATAGCTCATATGCTAGGAACATTATGAATATAATAATTTAATGTATACTGTATAAAGGTAATGGTATAGCCACTGAGATGGAAATGAAAATCACTTGAGACCTCATTTGATTAGTTTATTGGTCCCAACAGGGTGTTCAGTCCCCACAGCACTGCACATCACATATTCAATATCATAGCAGACAACAGTATGACAATAACAGTAAACAGTATGACAACAGCAGGCAAAAACAGACTGATGGTTCCCTCATTATGTACAGTATGTTTGATGAGTGCTGCAGTGTCAGAGGGTACCAGGCTTTATCAAAAACGTACAGAAGGCATTATATTGAAGTTAGTCGAGTGGGCATGTGAAGTCCTGTGATATTGGGGTCGCAGTGCAAATGATGACTACAATTGAGCTCTGAGAGGTTGTGTGCGGGAAGACCTATTAACATAGTGTGTTGGGAGGGTACATCTGTCACTAGAGCATTCTTGAGTGTGTCGGAGGTTTACGTAACTTACGTGCACAGTGCTACCAGCTGGTCACCGCTACATTGGCAGCAGTGTGGGTTATGCTTATTTGCTGTGTCTACCTGTCGCCTGTTCCACAGATTTCCTTGGAGTTTCGAAACCTTGGTGAGGAATACCGAACCGTCATCTCGGACATCTGCCAACGTATGGGGATGGGCATGGCTGAGTTCCTGGAGAAGAAGGTTGGCTCAATGAAGGAATGGGACCAGGTGAGCATTACCAAAAGTACAATAACAGTATCTGCAGAACGTTAAAAACACTAGTGATATGGCAGTAATGCTAGCTTAAAGGTTGAGTCAGTTATTTTGGAGAAAGCTTGTTGATATTTGAACTCGTTCAAAACATATTTGTACTCGATCTCCCTTCAATACCATATGGGTGCTCCCTCAAACATCCCCCCTTCCTTCCCCCCCAACCTCTTCAATTGGACATGCATTGCCAAGGCTGAGATAGTGCTGTGTGGTTCGGTCTACACAACTTTGTTTGTGTTCCTATTTCATAGAGCCAGGGCTGTGTAGAAACACCAGATAATGTTTCCAGTACAGGACAGGCAGCTAGCTGACATGTATTAGCTTAATATAGCTGACCCCACCTTTAATATTCACCTGGCGTAGCTATAACTTCTTAGTATAGATGTTTTGCATCTTTTACTATAAGCTGTACTACTTTGTACGGCTGATCCAGTGTGTTTGCTGCCTCCCCCGTCAGTACTGCCATTATGTGGCCGGGCTGGTGGGAATAGGCCTCTCCCAGCTCTTCTCAGCATCCCAACTGGAAGACCCAGAGGTGGGCCGGGACATAGACCTGGCTAACTCAATGGGCCTCTTCCTCCAGAAGACCAACATTATTAGAGACTACCTGGAGGACATGCAGCAGGGACGTGCCTTCTGGCCGCAAGAGGTAGGCTTAGAAACGTGCTATTGTTCCACCATGTAAACACTGATTACACAATGCCTACCGCTCTCCACAACTATTCACTGTTCTAGCAGAAGTAAAGACTTCTCAACACTAAAGGAACCATGGATTTTGTGTGTTTAAGCCTAGTGAGGAAAGTGTTTGCGTGATGTGTTGTATCTAGGGAATGATTGGTTGATTTATATATGTGCATTTACGAGCAATTGTGCCTACTAAAGTGTATCAGATACTGTGTAAAATATATACCCTCTCCGTGCTTGTGTACTTTAGGCATGGGGTCTGTTCGCCAGTCATCTCGAAGACTTTGCTCGGCCAGAGAAGCTGGAGTCGGCACTCTCCTGTCTCAATCTCTTGGTCACTGATGCTCTGCGTCACGTGCCAGATGTTCTCGTCTACCTGGCCCGACTGCGCAACCAGAGTGTCTTCAACTTTTGCGCAATTCCACAGGTATGTTATAGCTAGTCTACGTCATTACATTACAGATTGCATCTTCTTTAGTCTTTTCCAATTCATTGTTAATCAAATTAAGTCATAGAATAGGAATTTGAATAGGAAAGTTTAATTCTATTCAAGAAAATGTTTATTTGTTGTGCTATTCCTTTGATGTCCAGGTGATGGCGATAGCTACCCTGTCAGCGTGTTACAACAACCCCATGGTGTTCCAAGGAGTGGTGAAGATCAGGAAGGGCCAGGCTGTCACGCTAATGATGGAAGCCACCAATATGAGGGCAGTGCAGAGCATTGTAGCTCAATACAACCACGAGGTCAGTGTGCATTAGCTTTAGCGTCAATGTTAGCTTTAGGATTAGCATTAGCATTAGCGTAGCTGACTTTATCTTACTTCCTCACTAGACAGGTACAGTAGCGATGCCTTCCTTTCCCTTTCTTTCTGCAGATACTGCAGAAGGTGACCCTGACGGACCCGTCACGGGACGACACCCTGCGCATCCTGGCGCTGGTCAATGAGAAGTCGTGTCTGTCCCAGTCCAGCCGGCCCTGCCGGGCCCACAACCTGTCCCCCATGTACCTGTCTGCTGCCATGCTGCTGGCAGCGCTGAGCTGGCAGTACCTTAGCGCTACTGCTGCACAAGCACAGGCCACTGGAGACATGCAAGGACGCTGAGGGGCTAAACCCACTTCCCAGCTAACGTCGTAGATACAGTATTTATCAGCAGAGCAGCAATGATGAACAAATTCCTCACCCCTTTCAACTGACTGTCAGCTTGGTGTATTCACCCCTCTCACCCTCAGCTGTTCAGGGAAAAGCTGCAAGTTATCGACCCCCTCCCCCACTCTTCTTGATTGTGGACCTTTGGTACTCTGCCTTATGCTTTAGAGCAGGGGTGCCCAACTCCGGTCCTGGAGGGACCCTATCCAGCATGTTTTAGATGTCTCCCTGCTCCAACACACCTGATGCTAATGAATGGCTCGTTATCAGTCTGGGCAGAAGCTCATTGATTTGAGTCATGTGTTGGAGAAGGGAGACATCTATAACATGCAGGGCGGTAGATCTCCAGGACCAGGGTTGGGCACCCCTGCTTTAGAGGGAACCTGAAGCTGATTCTTGCGCCAACTTTCTGATGGCACGTATACTGTAAGTTTATAAATCTGACACGGGGCACTTCAAGTTGGTGTTATTGTTTTAGTTTGATTGCTTTTGCAATAGACCATCAAGTTGCATATGGGTACGTTATCTAGTCTACACACATTGTTTGTTTGGATTCATAGCATATTAACCCAGCTCAGGACTTATTCTTATTGTTTTATGTCAGGTTGATCTTGTGCTGTTATCTTTTTGCAAAAAAAAAAAAAAAAATTGTGTAGAATGATTGAATATACCTAATATTAACAGAATGTTACATAAATGTTTCAGGGTAGAAGACAATAGTACTGTCTTCAAGCTCCTGTAAAGTTCAAATGTGGCACTATGACACACTTGTAATGTTTTTTCAATTCTGGATTAAGTGTTGCAGCATTTCACTGTTCCTGTTCAACTGTTTCACAATACTTTCTCAAGTCTCTCATTTTTGTAGGTTAAATTCTAGGAACAGTAGAATTTGTATTTGAGTAATTTGTTATTTTTGTGTGTAAATCAGCAATGAGTGTACTTGCATTTGATGATCATTTATGATATAATTTCACATGGAGAGCTGCTAGCTAAGTGTCCTTAACCCATCTTTGGTGAGTAGAAAGGCTAGTGCACAGTAACCTTGTACAGATCCAAAGGGATACCCCAATTAACATTGCTATGTAATGTGACATTTAAAATAAATTGTATACAACAAATAAAGGTGAAAACATTGATTTTTAAAGCATTTTTGTTGTGTCTCATCAATTATCAGACATTACCTCCACCAAAGGGGATTGTGCTCATTATTTCTGCAGTCTACAAACTACAGTAAACAGCAGTTGTTCCCAACCTTTTACCCTTGGAGCCCCACCACAAAAAAAAGATGACCCCACCTCCTTCAATATTGTGCGGCTTTTTACGCTTCTGTGGCAAATCACTGTCTACTCTTTCGAATGCTTTTATGATGTCGTTGGATTTATTTGAAGAAGAATTAGCCTACTGCTTAACTGTTTCTCTGCCATTGATTGTCTACTAGATTAGTTTTAGATTAGATATGATTTTTAATAACATTTAAAAATGTATACATTTTACAATTAAGCTATAGTCAAACATTTTAATGCATGTTTGACCTCAAAGCAAATTAGATCACGTGCCCCCTCTCTGTGAACTCTAGCACCCCCACGGACCCCAGGCTGGGAATCGCTGGTATTATACAGTATATTCTTGCACGCAGTGCAGCTGCAGTTGTCTCAAGGCCATATGACTTGTGTCAAGGCCACAAATCCCCCATACCCAATCAGGGCTAAGAAGTTGCCTCATAACCTTTTAAAACAGCTGTGACATTGAGAAAAAGCATGTGATAACTATCCATTTTACAATCATGTGATTCCATAACAGGTGGCTTATAAAAAAATATGCTTACTGTATATGAATTTAAGACGTTGGAACCTTAGTTCAGAGTAAAGAAATTCCTCTAAAACGGCAAGAACGTCTGGCTAGCAGGTAAGAAGTTTAACCTTGGGAAAAATGGTTTATATTGTTTATATAGAATTTATGTCAACATTGTTTTGCTATTAAATATGACTGTTTAATGCCATATATACTGTATATAAATATTTGTATAATTATTATTATTTTTGTTTTGTTTTTGATTTTATTAATTTTTTTAAGGAATACCAAATAACTACAGTCTGCCTTCCAAAGTTAATTTTCCAGACATTTTTAATTTTAACATAGGCTATACAACTAATTTAAAAAAATACAGTTCTGACAATCAAGTTGTAATACTTGTGAATTTCTTTGGACTATGAAAAATACAATACAATACAATACAAAATATTAATTATAATGTCTATAATCTGTGCATCTGGATTCTGGAAGATATTTAAATGAAAGTAAAATAAATGTCCATAGTTTAAGAATAATGCTTTTGCTTTCACCAACAGTTTATGAATAGGGAACCAATTTTATATCACTTCCCCAAATTCAATTCAACACCCTATAGGTTTGCCCAACCACTGATTCTATTTACATCTAAGCCTTATTATTACTTCTTAAAGCATGTTTTAACGTAAAAACGTATATATAAATGTATACGAATTGACCACCTTTTAACCACTATATTAAATCTGTGAATGCCCAATAAGGTTTTAAACTTAAATACACTTTCACAGATTTAAAATGTATTGTTTGATCTATATTTAAATCAACGATCACATACACAATGATCAATAGAATACAGATTCTAATCTCTAACTAAGTATTATCATTAAAAATAAAGTGCTGTTGTCCCGTAACTGTCCATCTTGGTAATAGTATTTATATTTGTATTTGAGGGAGGCTTATGTGGTAGGTATCTACTTTCTTAACAGTTACATTTATAAGAGGATGTTGAGGTATATGCTTCATTCTTCCCCTTACAGGATGCATCGGCTGACCCTTCTCTGTTTTCTGTCGGTCACCTGGGCTAGGCCACACCCGCTTCTTCTCTCCTCAGAGATGATTGACTTTGTTAACAAGGCTAACACTACCTGGACTGTGAGACCTGTTATCACCTCTCATGATTATAATATAATTTAGAAGTATACCTGGATGATCAACAATTAAGCTATACAGTATATTATAATATTTACTGATCTGGCTGAATTAATTAAATATACTGTATATACAGTATGTTTGTTCAGTGATAGATAGATAGATAGATAGATAGATAGATAGATAGATAGATAGATAGTACTGTATATAAACATTATTTTATTCAACTGACTTGTGCTCCTCCAGGCTGGGCAGAACTTCCATAATGTTGATATGAGCTATTTGAAGAGCCTGTGTGGGACTTATCTGAATGGACCCAGGTTACCACAGGTGTAAGTATACTTTAGTGTCTATATAACTACTCAATATTTATTAGTACAAGTACTTATAACCAGTAGTAGCGCAATCATAATCCCCTACAACCATAATTCAGTTAGGACTACTATTAGTCAAAATAAGTATTTTATTGCATTACAGGTACTTATATTTGATGGTGTGTGGCTCTGTTCTAGGAGCTCAGCAACAGACCCCCTTCCCCCATAAAGTACAGACCAGAGCAAGCATCAATGACAATGGTTAAGACAGACATACAGTAGCATAACAGAAGGTGGAGGGGGATGTGGTGGATGCAAAGGGGCTTGCAGGGGAAAACGTCAGGAAAGGGGCACGTTTAGCCATCTTAAACGAAGCGCCCTGGACTATTTGGCCAGTGTGTGTAAAGCAGCGATCAGCTGGTCTGTCAGCTGGTTGAGATCAGCTGACAATATAGCTAAGCGTGACTGCGTGGCCTGCCTGAACTATACGGTGCTCTGTCCCAGGGTGCACCGTGTTGAGGGAGCGAGGCTTCCCGACAGCTTTGACTCACGGCAACAGTGGCCCGACTGTCCCACGATCCAGCAGATCAGAGACCAGGGCTCCTGTGGGTCCTGTTGGGTAAGATAAACCTGATTGAGAATGTAAGGAGTGAAAGCAATGAAATGTAACTCAATCTCCTGCAGCCACACCTCTGCACTATACTGTCTCCATTAAGAGCAGCTCATAAAAGAGTAAATATAATACGTGTGAATGATGACCCACAGTTGTGGCTTTTTCACTCTATTCATTACATGACCTTAACATTTCCACAGGCGGTCTTCTATTTCAGATATTTGAATTACATTAGGCTACTGTATACATACTCTGTATGTCTCTGTTTTGCCATCGATTACCCACAGGCCTTTGGGGCAGCTGAGGCCGTATCTGACAGGATATGTATCCAAAGCAACGGCAAGGTCTCTGTGGAAATCTCTGCTGAAGACCTCCTGTCCTGCTGTGATGAATGTGGCATGGGGTGAGTAGTACGAGCTTTTTGCTGTTGTTGCTGGTATCGTAATATTAATCAGTTCAGCTTTCATGTCAAAACGTAAACAACATGTTTCTGTTACAGTACATACACACTGATATTATATACTATAGTATAGTTGAATGTGCTGTCAGCTGTTTAGGTGGCTTTCCATCGGCTGCCTGGGAGTTCTGGGGCCACAGTGGCTTGGTGTCAGGCGGGCTGTATGACTCCAACGTGGGTAGGTGTATCATAACCATGTACTCCCACACCTGCCCTAAGAGATGCATGTACTTATAGGCTGCTACAGTATCAGCGCACTGCCATTTTATATGAGTGAGTGTGTGTGTGTAAATGTGTTTTCTTAAGGGTTTCTTCATACTACCAAACCATGAGATTGTTTACTGTGTGTTTGTATGTTTGTGTGCGCTCACAGGCTGCAGACCCTACAGTATTCCTCCTTGTGAGCATCATGTGAATGGTACTCGCCCTCCCTGTCAGGGTGAAAAAGACACCCCTAAGTGTGAAATGCAGTGCATAAACGGATACTCCCCATCATACAAGAAAGACAAACACTTTGGTAATGTTGGCTGGTGTCCTATTAAAAACTACTCTCCTGTAACACATACACGTTACTTTTTGGCATAACTAACTAACTCCCTCTACAGGTAAACAAACATACAGTGTCCCATCTAAGCAGGAGCAGATCATGACTGAAGTGTACAAGAACGGACCGGTGGAGGCAGCTTTCTCAGTCTACGCAGATTTCCTCACATACAAGACTGGTCAGGCAGATTGTTCCGTCTCTCCCACATCAACACATAATCATGACATGCCTCATTGTGTTAACGTGTTATAATACCCGTATAGGTGTGTACCAGCATGTCACAGGGGATTTTCTTGGGGGCCATGCCATTAAAATCCTTGGCTGGGGGGAAGAGAATGGGACGCCCTACTGGCTAGCTGCAAATTCCTGGAATGCAGACTGGGGAGACAAAGGTACATTGCAAATCAGGCATAAATGCAGGAGATCATATTGTCTTTCAGCCTCGCCCTGTGCCTGTGACACCAAATAGACTACTATTTAAAGGGGCACACCTCAATTTGTGTTTTGCATTACCTATGTGGGTGAAACCAACATTATAAAAGGGTTTTGTTTTGGGAGTGCATGCACTCCTTCTCTACTCAGCCTGCAGGGCCCTGCAACACAATCGAGGAGTGTACCTTTAATGTATGCTGTGAATTCCAGATGGTTGCTATCATATTATGTAGCGGACGCTTTAATCCAAAAGCGATTTATGAATAGTACAACAGCTGAATAGGTCATCGGCCATCATTAATAAGCACACACGCACACAGTATTGTTAGAATAGTATAGCACACATCAGGGCTACTTATAGAACATGATCGTCATCGCCTGTTGATGCAGCAGTATTGCACTTTTGATTTGAGTCATGTTATCATCGTGTGTTTTCATTTAGGATTCTTCAAGATAAAGCGAGGAAATGACGAATGCGGCATTGAATCAGAAGTGGTGGCTGGAATCCCACTCAACTAAATGTGTCCTGTGGAGAATCTTCAACTGAGATCAATCGACAAATTTCAAAGGAAGAAACCTAAGATCTATATTGAAAACAATATATTTCAATGCTCATAATTAAAGCAATATCAGTATATGGTTCAATGCAAAGGTTAACAACATTTCAGATCAAATAAATAGGCCTGATATAAATAATCTATACACACATGGGTGTATCAAAGGCCATATGTGTCATACAATTTCAACAGACCCTCTGTCTTAATTATGAACCAGTCAAGGTCAACCAGATAACTTAGGTGCAACTGTGTGCAGATCAGGTCATGTGATAATCCCTGCCCTAGACAGTATCTTTGTAGCCTGCACAATAACAAAATGTGCTTGTATGTGAGAATGTCATAAAAGAAGGTTCCTCAAATTAACACAGAAGTAACTTTGTTAACTCAACAATATTCCAATTATGAATCAACATTCTAACTTAAATGCAATGTGTGAATATATGTAGGCTATACATGTGTAATACTTTGATTTGCATTTTTACATCTTTTTTTATTTAGTCTGAAATGCATATAATAATATAATATAAAATAATGTTAATATAAGTATGTAAGTATATCAATATCCTATTGTAACTACAGTAGGCTACATGCATACTGGGGCCTAGAACAGCCTATTCAAGCCAGCCCAGTAAATCTGTGCACACATGAGATTATTCATCATCACAACATTGTTTTTTATTAAAAAAACATGTTTTAAAAATGATTTAAATAATATTGCCTGCTTACGTCTTTGAGGATCTGCCTATTTTTTTGATATAGGCTACAATTTAAATAAAGGAGGGTTAGTAGGATAATAGGGCTAGATCATGTCATAAATGCCTAAAAACATATGTCAGCCGCACCTGATAAGAGGTGTAGCCTAATACGCTTGTAAGCATCTATTTGCCTTATGCAATATTTTCTTCGCAGTAGCCTAGTGTACTTAGTGTAGGCATATTATTACAGACGACATTTAAATTGTAATTTGCGTTTAGATTCCAAATAATAACATTGCTTCAAAGAATAGTGCAGGAACAGATTCGGCAGGGGTAACTAGTTCGTCACGACGGGTCTGGCCGTTAACAACGAAAGAAGGCGGTTGCAACATTTGCGTCATTACTGCTTCCTGCCTGTCGGCTCAAAGATTACAACGTAACTGGAGAACATGCTAAAACAGGTGAGCAGACAGGTGGATTTAACATTTAAGATACACAGCAGTGGTGTGGAGGAGAGCGGTCATCTAGATGTTGCCTATTAAGGCAGGTTTGCAGATATCAGAAGATTTTTTAAAATTGGATTCATGCTTTCACTGTGTTTTAGCTAGCTAACTTACTAGCGCCGGGTATCATCATACCTGGATCAACAGTTTTACGGTGTATATTGTCCGCTAGCTTAGCTTCCATCGCAGCGAGCCATTGCTATGCTTTTATCGCACTTGGAGTTATGGAAAATATGTTTGGAGTGTATTTCCAGACCTTACACAGTTGTCATCTGCACCTTCACGGCCGTACTGTACTACTTTTGGGGCTGCAGGGGCCAGGTTAGTTCCCTTTCGGCCATCATATTCTGGAGCTCTATCTTTACTGTCACTCCCCTCCTCCAGGGTATTTTCAACTCTATAGTAGCAAAGGAGCCTGGGCTTTTGTCATCTGTATTCTGGGAAGTAGCCTTTTTGTTTTCACTCATTTCAATGAAACTGTTTGTCTCTATAGAATATTTTTTAGTTTTCCTAGGTCAAATCTCTATGTTGCTCTACTTTCTGCAATGTCCTCTTTATCATAGTCCCCCTCTCATGCTTGAGGTCATTATGTGGTTCACATTTCACCTGTCCATCTTGCTTCAAATGCACTTTTCTGTCATGGGTGAGACTAATTATGCACTCTGATCTCTCGTACTCACATCTTGAATATTCTCGTGCCTCTTAGACACCATTGCTGGTATGTAGCAATGGTTTCCGGGTGTTTCTTCAAAAGCACTGCCCTGTGGTGGCTGAACGCTTCTGTCCCACTCCTTGGTGCTGGGGAGGTCGGCTACAAACCTTGGTTGCAGTTATTATCAAGTCCAGCCCTCCTGTTGCATATCGCAAGTAAGGGGAAGGTCTCTCACCACACTCTAACCACTTCCAGTAATAAAAGTTCTCTGCCTTGGGCAGTTATCAGTTAAATTCCCTCAGTGTCTGTATGAGTATTTACTGTATTATGTGGATGGAAGATTGAGTTTATTTTTTTTATGCTATGTCTGTTTCTCTCCTGTCTTTTTAGTGAGTTAATTCGCACAATCGATGGTGGTCAGATCTCCTTGGACTGGGTGGACAACTGGGCCAGTCTAACCTACCCAGAATCCTCCACTCGGCCCACTGTACTAATCTTGCCGGGCCTGACAGGAAACAGTCAGCAGAAATATGTTTTCAATGCCGTTAGCCAGGTAACCAGGAGAGGCTACAGGTCAGTCTGAATTTGCATATTTAGGTGTGCCCTTTATGCATGAAGTGGTAAAGTTACTTCAATCTTGTTGCAATATATCAACATGGAAGCAGCTGTGTAAGTGTGGTGTGAAAATGGTCTGTCATAGTTGCTGCTGCTTTTGTGGTTGATATATCTATATATTTTCCTCTATTTCTAGATGTGTTGTCTTCACTAACAGAGGGTTTGCTGGCGAGGAGCTTCTGGTACATACTGTAGAAAACATACTAAACCAATTGTGTTAACTTGCATGTTAAAGATATAAACAAAGTTTAAGAGAAATAAAGTGATAATGTTACGGCAAAGATTTATTACTGGCTTGTGTTGTAGTATAGAAGCAGGCGATGACACTGCATCAGGTTCTTTAAACATTGCCTCTTTCTGGCCACTTTTCTCAGACCCCTATCACATACTGTGCAGCCGATATCTCTGATCTTGAACATGTAATCGACCATGTCAAAGACCGTCTCCCTCAAGCTCCACTGCTTGGTGTCGGGGTGTCTCTAGGAGGGTAAGCTGTGGAAAAATAAGTTAAACATATTTTTGTCAGTCCACTACATTCCTCATTCTTGCATGTAGTGATTGTGATTCATTGACTTCTTTGACCGCTGTGTTTTTATAACCTCCTGGTCCTTTCCCAGAATGTTGGTGCTGAACTATCTGGCCCGTAAGGGCAACGAGTCGAGGCTGGTGGCAGGCCTTACACTGTCTGTGTGCTGGAACACTCTGGAGTCGTGCGATTCCTTGGAGCAGCCGATCAACTGGCTTCTCTTCAACCGATACCTGGCTAACTCGCTGTGTAGTGCCATTAACCGGTGAGATAAGCTGCAGTTGACCCATACTGATTTATTGTTTAGTTAACTAGGGCACTCGCATTTAAATGCACCTGTTTCTCCCAGGCACTGGAAAGTGTTTGAGAATGTTGTGGACATGGATTATGTGATGAAGGTAAGAAACGTGTCACTACAGTACATGTATAGAATATAATATTCCTTTTTCTTGTCCACTTAAACATTTTATATATTCTGCCGTCACTCCCAGTCACGTACGATCCGTGAGTTTGATGAACGCTTCACTGCTGTGGTGTTCGGTTACAAGTCTTGCACAGACTACTACAGTGAAGCTAATCCAGACGACAAGCTCCACATGACTACAGTTCCCATTCTGTGCCTCAATGCTGCAGATGACCCCTTTTCCCCCAAACACGGTTTGTAGCTGTTCAATTGTTCAAGATCTCATTTGTGTATGGAGGGTGTGTCTTGACGGGGAACGTTTTCATTGTATTTGATGTGGTCTAAAATGTATTGATTGCATTATAGCGGCACCCCCTCCCCAGAGCCATATATTTCTATCATCTTATTGATGCCTGCAGCATGGGGAGGGGTAGAGGGGAGTGTCACTCATTCAACATTCAGGGCATGTGTTCTCCGTTCCATCTTTTAAACCAAAACAATGTCTTTCTTTTGTCCTTGTGTTTCCTCCAGCCTTCCCGCTCACTATAATCCAGCATCTGCCTAACGTTGCGCTGCTGGTGACGGCTCGCGGCGGCCACATAGGTTTCCTGGATGGCATGTATCCCCGAGGAGAATGCTACATGGACCGGCTGCTTGGCCAGTATGTGGAGGCAGTGTTTGAACACCCCGAGGATGTGAAGGAGGCATGTGGCATTAGGGATGACCTGAGCTCCTGACCCTCTGTAGGTTCCCATCCCGTCCCGTCCGTCCCAGCGCTAACTAATATCGGCAACCATCCTGAGCCTTACTGACTTGACACTGGAGTGTCTGTTGGAAGAATGAAGTAAGGACTAATATAAACAATACAGTAGCATAGATGACAACTTGTTTTCTTCTTTTGGGGGTGGGTATGGGAACTTCTTGTAGCACTTAACCACAACACATCGCACATGTTGGGCCTCATTTATCGAACACAATGGTCCTCCATTTATCAAGCGAAATCACGATCAAAAATGCTGTTTATTTATTAATGTACTGTTAGTGTTCTTTTTTAAAATGTTAAACACCTCCCTTGAAAGCGCGTCATTGTCAACGAAAACAACAAAAGCATTTTATGAGCCAGCCTGCTGATTTGTTTACAATTATGCACTGTTATTTCTGAGATGGCTATGCTACAGTAATGAAGTGACTGAAGTGATATGACTGCTGTCACTTACAGCACATAAGCACATAAAAGCAGTGGGTATTAACCCACTGCTTTTATGTATTTGTAGGCTAATAATGTTTTAACAATTAATTGACAGTTGTTGACTAATGATAGCAGAGGTCCAGTGTAGTAATATGAATGTTAACTAGTTTCCTCCAAAGGTGGTAGTGTCACCTTCTCGCGTCTAGTCTGTATATAGAATGACCACTTAAATGTAGAGATATTCAATGGTGTGGTTGCGCTGCAACTCAGTTGATCTACCTCAATATTGTCATTTTAATCTCCTGTCATTCATTTTAACGAACAAAACACATGAAAACTCTGCAATGTATTTGAGATATTGGGCAGCTGGTTTGGTTGGTGTCTTCATTATTTCAATCAACTTGTCTATGGACGGTCAATGACTCCTTTCTGTATTTAAGCAACTAGTTTTTTGCAACATTTACATTATCTCACAAAAGAGAGTACACCCCTCACATATTTGCAAATATGTGAGCATATCTTTTCATGTGACAACAATAAAGAAATTACACTTTTCT
>JAODLL010033322.1:0-22618 GCA_026546735.1 Forbesichthys agassizii | reverse complement strand
TATGTACTTAGCACTTTAGTACTATGCACTTTAATATTCAGGCCACTGGGAACATTTGTTGAATGATTTAAATATTGATGTGGTAGCAGTGGCGGCTGGTCCTTTCAGAAACAGAGGAAGCACAAATACGTAGGCTACAGTACAACATGGCTGAAATGATTGCTATTGAATTAAATCACTGGTTTGCAATACGATTAAGACTTGTTGCATAAAAAGCAGATACATGATGTTGCTATAGGTGTAGTCACAAAACATGAACAAAGCAGGCCTAATTACCAAACAAGCTGAAAACTATATATTGACTGCAACAAAGTATACGAAATACACTGTCTCTGTGCTGTATTGTGTGCTGAGAACTCTCTGTTTTCCTGTATATACGAAAGTAGCAGAACGTATTTCTGTCAATGATTGGCTGTTTATTACGGGGTCCGCCCTCATTGAGAAATCTGCCAAGAATCAAACAGAAAAACTGTGCTTCGAGGCTAGACATATTTGCATTAAAGAAAGCCTACTGTCCAATAAACGATAACGTTGATATTTTCACCATAGACCCAGAGCGCATTTGAATCTCTCATAGGACCCCATTGAAGCTCAGCTTCAATAGCGGTCTATGGGGCCGTGCTTCCTTTGGTCTCGTTGAATACGCTTTTCACATACGCAGATATCAGTATTGCTAAATTAATAAAGCGTTCGACTTCGATAATGTGTAGATGCTGTTCACTAAGTAATAATTAGGCCAAAATAGCAACTTGTCGTGATAAACAGTATATTTTAGTAAACATCAAAATACATATATGCGGTTGTGACATTGACCAGCAGTTTGGGAAATGGTATTGTATTGTTATGAAATTTTCGTGTAAACTCACAAAAAAATCAAACACCCCCCCAAGAGAAGCTCAGCGCCCCCTTTCCTAAATATTGATTCCAGAGCCCCATTTTGTCCTCTGAACGCCACCTAGGGGGTGGTACCGCCCACGTTGAGAAACACTATCTTAGAGCAATCGACTCTGTGTAGTAGAAGACATCATGACACAATGCTGTAACTATTCTGACAGAATATTATTTGCTTACAATTGCTGGTATATGACCTGTCCAAGGAATAACACATGTACTACGTAAGTCGCTTTGTATAAAAGTGTCTGACGAATGCAGTTAATGTAAATGTAAATTATATATCTTCTCACCTCTCCGTTGCAATAGCAGTAGATGATGGACACAAAGAAACCCTGAAATGAAGAGATGGATGTAAAGATTTAGAGCTTAAGTCACATACATATTCATACCAGTAATGTTTCTAAAATGAATAACCTTATAATATACTATAGCACCACAATGTTCTTATATTCAATTATCTTCTACAATACAAAAGTATATATTTGAAGAGTTCAAATGCAAAAAAATCGTTTATCTGACATCAATCTTTTTTTAATTGACAATATTTTAATAATTTGTTTAGTTTTTTGGAAGATATTACTTTTCATTCAGTGACAACCAACCTTTTAATTATAATGAAGATGAAATCAGTGAACCTAAATATAGAAATCAAAGTAAAATTCCTTTAAATTGCTAATGTAAATACATTTTCAGATGGTATTAAGAGGTTTTTGCATCTATCTATCTATCTATCTATCTATCCAGTGTAGTTTTCTCATATCAATATATATATATATATAGTTTTCTCATAGTCATATATACAGTATATATAATTTTCTCATAGTTTCATAGTCATATAGTTTTTAAGAATTTAGAAGATTATAACAGTACCTCCAATCATGTATTTATGCATTTCTCAGACTATAACACAGTGCAGTTGTCAATAAACTGGACACCACTAGATTATTCTTATAAAAGCTAATTAGAGAGCTTGTAAATAATATATTGTTTACTCAGGTAACAGCTTGTAGCTGCTCGTTCTTGTTACTGCACAAGCTGACATAATCGATTTAGCCCTCTCAAAAGAGTTCTACATGCCCCCCACACATATCTGCAATATGCATACTTGGATACTTGAAACATCTTGTCTGTGGTTGTTTGTGTGTACAATATGCATATACTGTACAGTACACAAGCACGAATACACTTGGCTAGTGCTTACCACTGCAATTCCAAACATATCTGTTTTATGCCAGATTAACTGTATCCATAACTATATTATTGAATACGGATACAGATTGTCCTGTTGGTAGTTTGTGGCTCGCATAAGGCTTTTAAGTGGTTGATTGTTAGTGGTTATTCTTTGGAACAATTAGGATAACAATTAGGCTTCTCCTGAACATAGAGTTTGGTGTCATTGTTTGCTAGAACCAATTATTGGGGAGACAGGAAAGAAAATGTTTATGATAGTTTGTTCATTTCACTGTGGTGGAATTTGTGCTGTTCATTTATGTCTTAAATTTAGAAGGTGTGCACACAAATGCAGGCTGAAGAAAATGTCATAAACAAATACACTAATCATCATCTTAGCATTATCACAATGCCTGTAAATACAGTATTAACAATGCAATGGTATTGTTTTAAAATACATCATCTTACACCTCTCTCTGCATATTATGTTCCAAACATAAAAAGTTAAGCACATGCAAACACACACACACACACACACACACACATGAACATACAAAAACACCTCCAGCCACTAATTGTAAAGATTATTAATTAGTAAATTAATTAATTGATAAAATGAGAACCCTATTCAACCACCAGTTCATGTACTGTATATACATCAATATTTGTGCTATCAGTTACTTATTTAATTATATTTAATTCACTATACTGTATATATTTAATTAAGTATGTTAATAATATTAGGTCGTCTTTATCTTCTTGATGACTCTGCTGAGCTGTTGTGAGAACCTGGGGAAGGATTTGTATTTCCTTTCTTGTGCTTTTGCATGTGGAACCTGATTAAAGTTGGCAGGATGGAAGTAATGTACCATGTGTTCCCATAATTTCTTTTTTTATCTTGTCCTGTTTACAAAATAAATAAATTCACGTAAAAAGAAGAAAGTAAATCGATTTTTCAACCTGCCAACATTATGGTGGCTTGAACAAGGTTTAGTAGTGAATGCTGATGTAGTTTGGCTGCTGCTGCATGAACTCATCAAAGTATAATCTGAAAGGCACAATTGGTATATTATGAAAGGAATCATTCCTAACCAAACAATTTAATCATTTTTTACTTGTGGTTGTAAATTGCTTATTCATATTTACACAGGTGACACTGATACTGAATTTTAATCAATGTAGGAAGTTTCGTTTGACACATTGTCAAATGATCCACACAAAAATCAACAGTTTAGCGCAGAGTTCAATAAAGATTGGAGGAAACGGATGTAAACTTTAGTAAATGTACATATTACTGGCGTTACTATAATGTTTATGCATTTTTCATTATTAAAAAAATAAATAAGGTAATCAATATCTTGTGCTACAGCAGTCCTTGAACCCCAAAGTTCTGTCGCAGTGACAGGACTCCATATTTTATGGATCTGTTGTTAGAGAGTCAATTGACAAATAGTTAATATTGTAGTTAAAGGAGAGAAGAATTCATTTTCATATACTAAGTGATTACAAGAAACTTGGCAGGTTGTTAAATGTTTAATGACTGTACCTGGAAGGAGTTGAAGAACAACTCAAAGTACATGCGGAGCTCCCAACTGGATCCTTGGAATGTATGTGGCATCCCCACAAATACAATGTAGTGGACTCCAAAGACCAGCACTAACACCAAGGTGGATTTGGCCAGTTTTCTGAGGTCACACACACATACACACACGCACACGCACCCAATCAATCTAACATGTTTAAACTGCATATATTGTAGATTATTCTTTCACCGAATGCTGCAGTGAAAATAAGGCGAATTGCTGTATTAGAAAATGTAGCAAGTAAATAAAACAGAAGCAGAATACTAAATGTCTCTAGTTGGTATTGCAGCATGCATGCTAAATCATTGCATGTGTCCTGTGTGATCTCTGCAGTGTAAGATGCTGCAGCAGCAACTGTATTAGATAAATGCTTGGGAACTATGATGCTGACTTGTATGTGTATTGTGTTAGCACAACATTGCAACAATTAATTTAGCCAATATAGAAATGTAATGACACTGAATATGTGTTTCTTTTTGTTAGTTTACACTGAGATGCACATGAATTGAAGGGGAGTAATTAAGATATTTTTATACTAGTATAGATATTCAGGCCAATGGTTTAGTTTGCAACCATGTTAACCCGCATTGTCTATTAATTATTTCCTATACAAGCAGTCCCAACATCTGTACAGTAGATGAGTCATCCAGACCAACTGCACGCAAAGTTAGCATGCTGGTTTTCAAAACGTTTCTAATGAGACTACATTGGTTGGCTGTGGCTCAGTATCAAACTAGAAAATATCTCAAGTTTAAAATATTTTTGCTCACTGGAAATTAAATGTTTTATAATGGAAATAAAAACAAATTTCATGGTCATTGTGCTACAGTAATTATAATTATTAATTAAGTAAATATATTTGCAGACTGCAAAATTTGAACAACAATGCATCCCTCATCTTCCACTTGATATTGTGATTATTATGTAATTACTACAATTATAATTAAATGCACAACCAAAACAAATATTGACAATTATTTGATTGTACTTGTAAAAAAAATCTGCATACTTTTATGGAAGAGCAACATAAAATTACTGTAATTGCAATTGTTTGTATGTATAAATATACAGTATAGCATTAATAAAAATACAGATAAAAAGTTATAATGTACTGCACAGTGTGTAATCATGTTCATTAGGTTGACTTTTTTTAATTAAGGTTTACAATATGTTCTTTAGTGAACTGCAGCTGAGTATGAGTTATTAGTGTTATTTACTGAGGCCTTTTTATATGGAGATATGTGAATGTGCTCAGATGGTTACATGTATTCCTGTGATCATAGCAGATTGACTGACTGGCGTATGGAGAGAGCCATGAGGGCTGCCAGCATCATACGAGTGCTCTGACACTGAACTGATGTCAGTTCAGTGAGACGCAGGCCATAGGGTTGTGCTCCTCCATCTGGCAGGAAGGCATAGTGTCCCCTTCCGACCATGCTGATGTTTTTGCCTTGCCGTCATCACCCCATGCAGCTAATACATTGTTTACAGCCACAGACAGACCTAGCTAAAAGCACTCACAATAACCTGACACACAATAAGCACACACTCTGTAATTATTATGGCTTTTATCTGCCACCCTGTCATGACTCTGGCTGGAAACGGTAATGTTGGTAGAAAATATGCAAACACTCAGGAGACAACACATGCTGTTTATGTGGATGCAGGTGCACTTGTGTGCCTGTGCTACATGCGCTCGTGCACGTGGTGAATGTGCTGAACTCTAACGCCACAAGCAGGTGACACACTATTGTAATTTAATAGGACACAGATTCCAGCATTATAAACAAGCAGTTGACCACATTCATGAAAGATGACAAAATGGAACGATAAGATACAGTAGAGCAGCATCAAAATGTTTTGTTTATTTAGTTTTAGAATTGCAAAACTTATTAAAGTTGCATAGGTTAACAAAACTATTTGTATATTTATTTATACAGATGCAAAGAAAAACACTTGCGTAAAAAAGACACACCTTGGTCAACCGCCTCTTCTGCGTGCCTGGATATTTCCCAACATTAACAGTAAAGGCCCTTTCAGACAGGATGCCACAGCGGCACCGCTGCGCTCTGAAACCCATTCATTCCTATGGCTTGTGCCGCGCAATGGCGGTTTTGCGCTGAGCCGAGCAGGCGCAGGTACCTCCTCGTTTTTTCACTTATTTTCAAGCATGTGTTTTTCAGCGAATCTCTTTATTTAACCACTATGTTTGTGAACTGTTTGTTACATTCGAATTCAGGATATAAATATTCCAGATTATTGATAAACGGTTCACATACATAATATTGGTTTAACTAAGAGATCTGCTGGGGGAATTCTTTGAAAATTATTATGCAATTTTGGGATTGCATTTTCATTTTAATTTAGTCCACTATAAAGCGTGGAATTGTTTGACAACTAAAATGCTATTTGGGATTGCATTTTCATTTTTATTTAGTCCTCTATGGGCTTGCATAAGGGCGAGCGCTGTCTGAGGGCCTTGAGAAATCTGGTTAGTGCTGAACTAACCTGTATTGTTTCCTGGTGTCGTATCTTCCTGCGTTTGTCTCTCGGATTTTGGTGGCCAACACTCGTACAATGTTCACAAACAAAATGAAGTTGAGCTGAAACAAAAGAGACAGCTTTTACCATTCTGTAAATAATTTAGTGCTATCTGTAATCTGAACTGTATTTATAACATAAAATCCTTATGGAGGAGCTGCTGACATTTTACTATTTGGACACCGACGATAAGATCCAGTGAGAGTGTGGATTAATTTGAATAATGAGAAGGTCTGCTAAGAAGTTTCTGAAATGTTGGCCACACATGACTACCATAGGCCATTCAAACAGTGGTGGGAAAAGTAAAAAAACATAAATTGACTACAGATCCATTAAAGACCATAATTGCAGGATTGTTTCAACCAGTGGTGTCTCTATGACGACCAGCTTTATTATCTGCATTTTAAAAACACTTGGAAAGTACTTGATACTAAAGTGAGTACAGTTGGGTAGAGTTGAGGCAATTTGTTATGCGGTGGAAAAGTGCCATATACTGTAACAGCATTGGCAAGATTCCAATCTAAATCAGCTGTGTCTTTCTTTTTACAGTATATAATGTACACAGATGAACAGAAGCAATCCCCCAGCATGAATCATGGCATAAAGTTCTCATGAACGTTAACGTTGCAGAACTGTACCAATTAAAATGTGAAGATAATGGTGTGGTGGGATACCACGTAAGACACGTATTATAATAACAAGGATATAATGCTTGAAAGACAGGCAACCTTGTCACATTAAAAGATCCTGGATCAGAATTTCACCTCAGAAAAAATGTAAAGTGAAGTTGTGATTTTTAAATAAAAATGCACCTGCAGAGACCTAACCCGCCGCCAGCCCCCCCCACGCCGCCCCCCCCCCACACACACACACACACACACACACACACACACACACGCAGACACACAGTTTTCTTTCAATTTTGTATCTGCCCTAATGTCTCTAGGCAGTTCTGCTATAGCAAATAGACTACATTTGTGTGGCTCATTATTTGTGCTGTAGCTAACCAACACAGGATCCTCCCCATGATAGTACAAAATAATGGATAAGTTGCAAATGGAACCAAAATAGTGAATAAAAGTTGAAAGATGGAAAACAGCAAACCCGGTCACAGGCAAAACACTGGCTTACCGCAATGGCTGTCAGTATGGGGACCTGGTATATCCACTTAATGTTTCCTGCATTTAGCTCCCAACATCTGAGAGGGGACGAGAGTAGGGGAAGATATGACAGCACAGGAAAAAAAGAGCAAAACGGTTAAAAGAAGAGAAAGCTGTTTACAATGAGAGACACCAAAAATGAGCTGTTCCCGCACAAGATGATGAAATCCGCAGTTACATTATCTGCAAATTTCATCATTGTGTCACAAATGTCAACACAAAAGTATAATATTATAGTATAATGTAAAATATGTTGAGAAGATAACAATAGTAGCAGAATATTAGAAGTAAAATGTAAATAGAGCATAAAAAGGAGCTGAATGTGAAATTGAGACCTAGAGCTCCACTGTGACATTTGCTATGGTTCTGGCATGGGACATGCCTGATGTCTCCTTTAGACTCCAGTGGTAAAGCTTATCGGTAATGTCCACTCAAGTTTAATGGCCTTTAACTCATTCTGCTGTTGCTGCTCATTTGGGAAAGCCCATTCCCATAATTGACAGTTCATAGAATATTCTGTGATTTTTGTGCCACCTATTTTCACTTAACCGTTAACAGCATTCTCCTGAGCAGAAATAACATCATTAAATATTAAGATACTCTTCATATTTCACAATACATCACTAAGATGTATTAACTCAAAACGGCTAAATATCCCTTTTAACATTTTCATGAGTGCTTAGTTTTAATGTTTAATCCAGTTACAGAATTGTACAAATTGTACAAACTAGACATGGCTTTAATACATAATGACAGCAATGCAGTAATTTAGAACTGCATTTATTAATGAAACATTTAATGTAGCCAAGGCATTTACAATAGAGTACTCATCAACAACATTCTTCCAAACTAAAACATGAATCAAATTAAATCATAATTGATCAAAAATGAACCCTGGATCATGTCACAGCACTGTATGCACGTTTTAACTTTGTTTTTCAAATAGCTTTCCATAGACTGGAGTCGGAGTAGATTGCACAAACAGTAGGGTTCACAGAGTGCAGTAGAACTGCACCCACTACGCTGTTTACTCCGAACCCTAGTGACACCATGGCTGAGTTGCTGTTTCGCGACTCATTTGGGACCCGTCGGTGCCCGCTTCCCCTTCGCTCTACTATCTCTCCCTCCCTCTAAGCTTTCTATCCCTACTATATTTCCTGCAGCCGCCATCCACTTCCCAACAATGGTCGGCATGCAAGGCGGAATGCATGTGCATGGGATTTGATAAAGGAACCTCATTATTTACCATCTGAAATGCTTGAATGCTATTGTAGCATGTACTGTATGGGGTTTACTGCAATATATACGGAAGGTATGTTTGTATCCTTGTGCTGACAGCAATATTTCACAACCTGTGCACATACAGTTTCTCCTCCTTCCATATTACCCACAATAAAGCCCATCTCTACCACTGACAGGATCTTCCAGCTGCCGCTTGTGAATTTCCACCTCTCAATGGCACATCGCTGCCTCCTGCACAAGAACCGGCACGCTTTGGAAGCCCATACTTTTAAAAATGAATTTGTTTCATGACACAACATATAGCCAAGTCATTGGTTGCATCCGGATAGTCTTTTTCGCTTAGGAATGTTCCTAACTGAGTGAATGACATGGAAGTATATAAGTCAGAGCCATGATAAAAGCTGTTCGAACTCTATTAATGCTAAGGAAAGGTGCTTCAATGCTTCCTTTCTTGCGTCCTTTAGCATAGGGATCACTGGATCATCCGAAAGGAAAGGGGAAAATGACTTCCCACAATTCCTTGCAACGCATCATTTGGCCTTTCACAAAAACATTGATCATCATAATGTCAAAATAATAGCCTATCCTACACAGAATAATACATTTAACACTTATTTCCATATAATCATACTAATTGGCATTCATGTCTAAAAGAATGTTTAAGCCGTTTTCTTTGGAGTTCGCTGAACGTAACTGTACTGAGGAAATTACACATAGTAGCAAACATCTCAAGCTCTATCAAAAATTATGTATTGACAGCGCTACACTTCCTTTTACAGAGCTCCTAGCGTTTTGTATGTAGGGGAGACTGGGTATGGTTGTAAACCTTTTTGCTTTAGAAACTATAACTCACTGAATTTGTTTAGCTAGAGTTCTCAAACCTTTATACAAAGTACCCATATTTGTTTACTACAAATGGCATCAATTCATTCCTCTAAAAGAATATCACAGACCACGTGAGTGTGTGAGAATGTCAAATACATGGTGTTTCGTTGTTACAACCTACCCCTCTACCGAGGTAAGTTGTGGTGGGCCCAGAGAGCATTGGACACATTTTACCCAGACCTCCTTTGGCTTTGAGTTGCTAAATGGCTCCATGCAAACAACACAACAGTTTTCATCGTCTGAGGTGTCAGAATCCTCAGACTTGCCCTTATATGTGACCTCATCAGATGCCTTTGTTAACAAATTCACACCTTTTCCACTGCCTAGGCATTTTGTACAAATATTAAAATCAATCTGTTCTTAGTTGGGGATGTTTGTAACGCAAGTTTGACAACCCACCTCACCCCTGTCAGCAATTGTTTAGCTAGCTGCATAGTGGTTTGATATTAGCAGGGGAACAATGTATCTACCTAAGAAACTGCATTTTAATCTAAGTCATACAATTCTATGTGCAATGATATAGATACTAAACAAAAAAAATATTGTCCAGCCGTATAAACCTATATGCAGTAATGGGGAGCAAGTATATATATATACTGAAATTATCACATGACTTCTATCTTATCTCTAAGTGGAATTGGTGGTGTTACAACTCTCCCCATGTTACAACCATACCCGGTCTTCCCTAGTTCATGCTGAATTTAGCTATAGAATGTGTATTTTCACTTTAATGTTGGCCTTATTAGCTTAAGTGTGTTTGAAAACAGTAAATATTATATGTATTGTACAGCAATTTTGATATTGATAGGACACCATTACATAATGTTACACTTTTAACTATTTCATTTTATTTCAATTTTAAATGTGTAGATGATGTCACCATGCATGGATTCGTTAAACCCATCAGCAGCTAGTCACACAGCCCTGTGAAGGAACAGGGGTAGTACATTTTGATAATGTATGCCATGTATCTACTAAGCACATTAATTTATGAATGAAGGTTAAATTATACCATAGCACAACATCACCGCCATCCTTCCTCGCTAAACAGCCATGTACCCATAAGCACATAATAATGAATTAATGAAAGGTTACATGGCATGAAACCCCAGCCGTTCTTGTTACTAGGGTACAGGATTATGATAGACAGGTGGCTAGCTGCTAGCAACAACACAAAGGGATATTCGGTTAAACAAGAAACGTTAAAGTTAAACATAGACATATTCTATCTTTGTTATTATCACGGACATAATGTTAAATGTTTTGTATGATATGACGATCACTGACCCAGATAAAAGCATTGGGCTATTACTCGCGGTACCAAATACGGCAATCTGTTTCCGGCAGGGGATACAGTTTCGGTATGACACACGAGTGCATCTTTATCAAGAGCAATGTTTAGGTTAAGTTAATCAACACACAAAACAGTAAATAAACACAGAGTATATCAACCCACATCACAACATTATTCAAGCAGCCTACTTCTAATCCATTTACTGTTTCTGAACAATAGCTTATATTAAACTAATGTAGTTGTGCACAGTGCATCACTCACGTTTTTTTATTTTTTTAAAGAAAAAAAAAAGACAAAGTCCTCAGTTTACAAAAAATGTGTCATTATTTCTGACAACCTGCAGGGCTATTATTTTTATTTGATTATTGTTTATTCTTTACAGCATCTCCTCACCGACACCTCATCCCCCTCCATCCCTTTCCCCCATAACTCCTCTTCACCATCTCCTTGGTACCTACAGTACAGCTTACATTTGTCATCAAGCAACTATTCTTCTTTTATTTGTTTTTATAGTGGCCATTTCTGCTTTTTAGTTGCAGAAAGAGCCATAACCCAGTTATCATTCGTAAAAGCATTCTATTAGAACAGTGACCTTGACAGTCACTAGAGCTCGATGAGTGCCTTGCATGCCAAGAGCCCACAATGCATCATGTTCTAAAGCTCTTCAGCAAGGACAGATCATTAGTAGGAAATACGATTTCTCTGTTTCTTTCCCAGCCCTTCTGTCCCCCTGCTCTACAACTCCTCTACCCTCATGTTTCACCACCTCCTTCCAAACTCACCGATGCCTCTTCTGCACCACACCTCCTCAACATCTGCACACAAACTCTGCTACTCCTCCTGGGAACTCACTCCTCTTCCTCCACAAACTGTGCTCGCTTCCCTGCACCTCCTCCACAGCTCACCGTGCATATTTCTCTTTATACCACCTCCCCATATCTCCTGTGTTTTATCCCCTCAATAAAATGCATTTAATTAATACTTACATACCATTATTCATCATAATTACCTTTCAAATTTCTAGATGTCTGTTCTGACATATCCTACATGACTGATGTTGTTAAGGACATGATTAGACATCCATGGGAAGCAGGTGTCTAATTAGTCAGATTTGTAGAGCACAATATTATTTCGTATACTTTTCATCTTATCTTTTTCTTATACGGTGTCTTCATCTGTCCATATTTGAATATCTTTTATGGAAAACATCTCTGCTAGAAAAAACAACATGTCAATGTGTGGAACAGCCACGGGATGAAGTATTGCATTATGCATTGCACTGGAAACTATAAAAGTTTACAACTTCTAGATGAAAGGAGAAAGCTTTTCAATGTGAGGAAAAATGGTGACTGCTTATAATGGAAAGACATATGCACGCACACGTATGTGTACATAAATATATGTGTGGAAACCAAAACAAAAAATTTGATATATACGTGTTACAGTACTATATCTTTGCTACAGGTGGGTGACTTCTCTTCTAAGACTACATTGTATAAACTAAATAGTGTTATTATTAGAATGCACCCATATGTAAGGCCTATGGAATGCTATCATTAAAATGAGTACATCTTTGAAATATGTTCAGTGGAAATGTGTTTGAATTAACAACGTCAATGGCACCAACACTAGTGCCTCCTCTAATAGAATCAGACAAGCTGCTGTTTTATAATAAGTCAGTTGGGGGAAAGTTGGTAACTGTACTTGCAGTATCTTAATTTCTGGAACTGCCAATTGAGTGCTATTGTTTCAAAATGCAGCATGTCACAATAAATACCAGATAAACAACATATTGCCAATCATGTTTTTCTCTTTGCTTCATCACATTCACACAATTAGTATAATTAAAAAATTATTATTATATTAAAATAATATTATTCATCAGTCTACATGCTACATGCGGTAAATAACTACTACATTTCAATATTACAACAAAGGCACTTTAAAGAGATTTGTAAAGTAAGGCAAACATTTTTTCTAACATTTGCAATCTCCATGTCTGAGATCCATGAGGTTCATGACAATCAGGTCATTTTGAAACAATACAGTAATTTAATAAGAATTAAAAAATGGTTAGGGTTTGGGCATTTTCTTCAGCTATGCTTTGAGGTAGGCTGAGCATGTCTGGGATCATAACCAAGCAATTATAAATTGGAAATTGTTTTAAAGAAGTTGTGAATTGGACAGAATATTCAGCAGAAGGCAATGTTGAAAGGCATTGCTCCAGTAAAAATATGTTTTGATTTAACAGAATTCATAGAGCTCAATTGAGGCATGTCTCAGTGTCCATGTAGCTCACACTTGGGCCTACAGTAATTTCCCTGAAGCACTTGGAAAACAACATATGTTTTCATATAAACATCCTTTTTTGAAGATGATGTGTAAATAATTCATGGCCCTAAGAAGTTCCATGAATTATCCCTGTGTATGTCATGTCAATGCTGACTGCTGTGATGTCCCTGTCTCATGCAATCCTGGCCTCTGTTTCCTAAGTAAGCTATTATATTATATATGCTATTATATCATAAGCTATTGGCTGTTAAAGGTCCTGGGTGGATCTGCTAAGACTCCACCCACAGTCTCCCTATTGAGCATCATTCTTTCACATGCTGTCAGAAGTGGCTCACGCTGCATTGATGAACCATCCTTAATAATCCTTAATTCAATGACTAAGTAATAAATAATAAATGTATGTTTTCTCTCCTTTATTTCTGTTTGCTCTCTTTTTTCCCCTTATTTGCCATGGCTCATGAGCCAGGTTTTGACAACACACAAAACTAATGACCGAACTACCCAAGTGCCACAGTCATAACATGAAGGTAGTGATAGAAAGCTAAACATTATGTGGCCTGTAATCTCACCTGACATCAGCCAGTGTTGCCCTGACGACGGCCCATGCTGCCACAAACAGAGCTGGAACACCTGGAATGACATAAAACAGATTTTAAAATATCTAGATTTATTAAATATAAAAAGTATCGATGTAATGTAATTTTCAACGGTGTGATTATTTATATATATTTATATTCAATATTTAGGCTTATCTTTGTAATTTGGTGAATTTAATGATGTTATGTATTATTTTTGTGTTATGTATTATTATATTCATGTTGTTCTATATTTAATTTTTTTTAAAGCTCAGAATCTCTTACAGCTATAGTTACACAATAATTTTAATTTATCAACTCAAGAATTACTTTATACACAAAAATGTGTTTGTGGTCAAAGTTACCATCTTGGATTTTGAGAGACACCTTACTGTGTGAAACACAGTAATTCAACACAGTATTGAGATTTTTCAGGTTTTATTTCCTCTGTTACAATATAGTTTATTTTATATAGTTTAATATATGGTACAGTATAATATATATAATCGCAGCAAACACTGCAAGCTGTTCACCAACAAGTACACAGCTACATGTATAAGGCCCTAATCAACATAAAACGTATACTGTATATGCTATTAGACATATTGGCTTGCCGCCTTATTGAATTATTACACATTTATTAGGAAAGAAAGATATTCTCTGAGATTTAAAATCTACTTTGTGAGAATATGCTCTGGTTTTGATATGGATTGCTCATCTAAGATACCATGCTGATTTGTATTGGTCTGATACTGTGCATGTACAGTATGTTGACTGTACAATGTGTGTGCAGTGTGCACTGTTTTGATCTTGAGTGTGATATTGTCTAACTGCTGTAGGCTATTACTGTGTGGCCAACATGCGTGTTATAGCCTTTGGTCGTGCATGCATACTGTTACTGTTATTTCTCCAGTTTTATAGCACCCCAAGCCCAGTCAGTACCCCCAATAAAGATCTGATGGTGCCGACACTGCTCGCAAATATATTCGATATGTCTATAAATCTCTTTATATATATATATATATAATTTTTTTAATTGTGGTGCTATACGGAAATGTAGATATACCGTTACACTCACACAGTGTCATGTTGTAATTACATGGATGACTAGCTAGATTAACAGTGTACCGTTGTAATGCACCATAGCTTTATTGAACATAACATGCTTGGCTTAGCAGGGGGAAGAGAATGACAGAGGGAATAATGGCAGAAAGGCCCAATCTCAATGTTAATCATCCACCCTATGTCCTATAAGCATTGAGTGTTAAACCTACAGTATGTTTCAATGTAAAGTGCTCAGGGTCCATAATAAAGGAGTAAACTACTTTATTTTAAAGTGACCAACATTCTTATACATACATTGATTTTTTTATAGAGGATTATAGAGCTGTCAGACTCTTTCCTTATCATGTATTGTAGGCGCTTTCCTTGTAGTGGTGAGATAATTGTCAATAAATGCTTTTGTTTGATGCTCAATAGCATCAATTCAGTAAACTGTTATACAGTGCTACTAATGCCCTCAAAGGCAGTGGAGAACATCTGAAGAAAGATTGGTATAAACCTCTGCTTCTTACAAACAGTATAGGTGTTGGTACCTGTAATGCTTCTGAGCCTCCCTGTGAAGAATAAATTGACATTATTTGAGTAGGGTTGAACTAGTTTTGTTTTGTTTTTAGTTTTGGTTTTCATGTCTGTAAATGTCTGTTCTGGTATATAAATGGTGTTAGATCTGATTACAAAGTAGACTGTAGTATAAATGTATATTATAGCATCAGCTGTCACTCCAATATTAGGGCATTGTGGTGACTGGTCTGTGCCACACCATTTCTGACCATATACTGTAGTACATGCATTTAACAGAGATTTGGTAAACGTAAGTGTGCTTGTGTATGGGGTAGTTGGGAGGGGGGTTTGGGGGCAGTTGATATCTGTTTCTGTGGTGGATCTTTCTACATTACCACTGGAAAACACTGGCACCATGCAATATTAAACATAGATAATTATATTAATGCCCTTGTGTCTGCCATATCTGCTAACTGCACCCTGTTATGCTTACTGAAGGCCACTGTATAAGTTAGCTTGCCCTGAAACATAGATAAGGGTCAGATTAGGGAGTCTGACGTGTTCCTGTCACGGCTTAATGGCCCTGCCATGCTTCCTGGGGTTTCCCTCCACTCTTTTGTTTGTCTTGTTATTACACACACCTTGTGCTCATTCCCCTAATTAGCTTTAGTATATGTAGCCCTCTGTTTCTCCCTGTCTCCGTCGGTTATTATTTGCTGTACTGGTGAGTGTTTTGCTTTTTTGATTAAACGCCACATTGTTACTTCCAACCTGCGTTTGGTTTCTGCCACCCCCACTCATTTTGTGAGTTCCATTGGGTAGCGATTGTTTGTGCGTGGGATAGATCCACCCACAATATACAGTATGAAAGTTCATAATGTTAATTTTCTAGCTGTTATTGAGGGTATAGTTAACTAAAAGCTATTTCACTTCAGTCCCCAATAATCACACTCACCTACAGCCCTCACCCCTTGAGGATGTTCTGAAATTGAGGATGATGTGGAGGACCCTGCGTATAAGGATGCCCCCCTTAAGAGAGTTGACCCCACAGTGCATCTCAGTCCCAGCCAGAAGAAATTACACAGTTAGCTCTAAAAATGGGAAACGTTTTCCTCCTGAAAGACATGTTAGGCTCAGCTTACAATAAACCATCAACATGGTTCCTGGTCCCACCTGCCTACCGACCAAATCACAGATTCCAAATATACTTTTGAGTAATTCATTTTACATCCAGTTTAAAACATCATTCTTGTGACGCAAATATAAAAGTAGCTATTTATATTTGTCAAATTCCAATTCATAGGTCTAAACTCTATGTGGGCAAATTGACCTCAAATGTATTAAACATTACTATCATGCCTAATACAAATGTTTATGTGTACATGTGATGTCATTATATGTAAATATGTTATATTTGGTCATGTAGAGCCAACATCATGTGTATATTATTATACTCTATAATCCCCTAATCATATAAAGTTTTCTGGTGACACATATTTGTGACAATTTGAAAATTGCAAGACCAGTTTGTTATTTAAGAAGTGTTTCTATCTGTTGTGTGTATATACTACAAAATTCCTTAACAGATGATTAATTCAACCATACTGACTTGATGTTTTCAAAGGTTTCTGTTAGAAAGGGTTTTGAAGCTGTATTGTTTCCAATTTATACTGTACTGACATTACTGTAAGTAGATGGACAATACTTTAAAGCAGAAGAAAAACATTGCTGATTCACACTAGCAAGGCAATTGAACCGTGTTCACCAGGATGTTACTGTCCTCTACGCAACAGCTGCAGTCCAGGTTATCATTAATAAGTCATATGAAACAGATAAAATGAGGAATTATAGACCACTGGACTAGTGCTTTGTTGTGGGTACTTTTGATTTGCATTTGCCATTACTATTCACTTTCTAGAGACTACTTTATGCTAATATTTAAACGCTATGTACTTGTTTATTTTTAGTCTAATTGCACACATAATTACTATGTTAAATGCACTGCCTAACAATGTCAGTCACAATGTAGACATACACTAGACTATCATAGGATGATTATCAAAATAATCCTCATTCTCCAAATTTTGTAGATAAACCGAGGGCACAGAACTGAGCTGTGGACCAAGGATGTTACAAAACACATAATTAGACCTTTAACCGCACATAAAAATGTTCACATTCCATTAATGTGTATAAAAAGCAGCGGTCCAGAAGAGATCAATGATTGATAGTTTGAGTAATTTTAAATCCCTGGAGTGAAAATGGTTCTTACACAAATATACGGCAGTTTCTTTGCAGGATCAGAAAGTAGCACTTTTGGATTAAGGTTCAACTTTTGACTCTCTAGTATCAAGCATTCTAGTTACCAACTGTGTTATATATTTCTGTCAGGCACCTCTTTCCTCTTTCAACTGAACTAAGGATTCTGGATGTAACCTGATTTAACCAGGAACAAACACTTGTGAGTGGAGGCAATCCAGACCACAGTGCAGAGTGAAACAGAATGGAGCTAGTCCTCAGGATTGTCTAACAAGCTCCTGTAGACTCCACTCTCTCCCTCTTTGTTGTTAGCTACTGTCCTTGATGAACTCCTCTGTATCTTGCTGACTGCAGTGCACATATACACAACACATATAACTAATAAAAACATAATGTTTTCTACTCACCCCATCCAATGAATGTGAAGCCCCACAAGTATTTGGAGTCTGACAGAAAGGCCATGAAGATAAGACTGTGAAGGTAAAGGCCCTCCACCAAAATCCAGTAGTAGTTGGTTACCAGGAAATAGATAAAGAGCAGTACGGTAACCTTGCAGCCAATCTAAGGAGGAAACACAGAGACATTTGATGTATGGCTCTGTTCAGTCAGAAAAACCTTAAGCTGTAAAAGCAAACATTATTCTGAAAGAGACTGCGTGAATATCTGAATGAACAACACATTTACAATACTGCCAGCGTGTGAAGAAGTGTGATAAGACAGAAAATAACACAATTTACTGCAGTGATTCATCTTATAGCTAAGAGTGACTGCATCAGCCCTCCCCTCTACAGTAACACAATTTGTTAAGTGTACTCTTAAGTCATTAGAGTCTGAGACCCTTGTTTTGGATGGACTAAGCACATGAAAATCGCTTGAGTTGACATTTCTGACTGATTGGGCTGTTTCTGTTTCTAATGCGTTCATTAATCCCTTTTCACTCAACAGACATCACATTTGAAAGTGATTTTTTAAATTCCTAAACTAAAGCTTTAGCAACACAGCAAGCGTTAATGGACGACTAATGAAATATGACATGCTGTTTAATTTGTTTTCAAAGATTTGTTTTGTATCCCCTTTGTCTTATGCGCCTAAGAACCTAAGTCTGGAACATGATGTGCTACTGTATGTTACATTGAAGGGGCTGCTTTCAGGGGCTCATATGGGCCAGATTTACAAAAGGTTTGCGTGAGTAAAAATGTGTGCAACTTAATATTACTCGCAAATAGCACGCACGCTGATCTACTAATGGTGTACAGATGCTGGTTTACAAGATAGCACAGACTGTTAATTTGCTATGTTTGCCTTAACGAATATGCAATTTTGGTCGGTTCAAGGTTAACGTGAAAAACAATGGGATGGGAACAGGCTAATACATTATTTACTACACGCAATGTGATCTATCACGTCTAAACGCTATTTAAGGTGTTTTAATACATTTTCAAGGAAGCCAAGTAGGCTCTTGTTGGGACTAAGATAGTTGTCCTTACAATAATCTAGTACACCTGCATGAAAAACTTTGAATATCGGCTTACGGTATAAAATAGGTCTAATATAACATTGATAAAAAAGTGTGTGTGGGTCTATGGGTGGGTGGGTTTGTGGGTGTGTGTGTGTGGAAGGGTGGGGTGCGTATGTGTGTTGTTAATGGGGACTAAAGTTAAATGGTTTTGAGTTAACTATAGCCTACCTTTATCAACAAGAAACAACAATACATCATGCACATTTATATATGGGGTCTCACCAGAGGTGCGGGAACACGGCAGGCAAGCCAGGCAAGTGCCTGGGGCTAGAGCCCTGCATGGGCCTCAAATCTAGCCCCGGGCTCGGCCCTGGCCCAAGACTCTGGCCCGGCAGCATAACAGAATTATCGTCCCGAACCCGAGTTGAGCCTGTTTTCTTTTTTTATATATATAATATTTAATATAATAATGTAGTTTTTAAATATTCAGGACAATTATGGATAAAACATATTAACTAATATGACAATTTCTACAGAAGAAGGCCCAAAAGCCGACTCTTAAACACTCATGGAATATTTTCCCTGCCAGGCATGATGCACATTGGTCGCAGACTGCCAGTGAATTGAATATTTGTTCTGCATTGATTGTGTGCATTAACAGATTTGTCAACAATATAGGCCAATTGATCAAATTGTTGGGCAAGGAGGCTGAATTAAAATCCATGCAAAAGATTTATTTTAATATATTTGTTGTGTATTTCTGCTTCTACAATAGTGTCACGGTTCGCGACCGGGCCCGCGCTGGACAGCGCGAGTCAGGAGGATCAGCACTGGACAGCGCCCCTAGACCATCCTCAGCGCCGTAAGGACTCCCCACGCAGGAACGTGCCCTGGCAATTTCCTCCACGTAGGAATGCGGCTTCCTCCTTTCCAGTGCGAGGTTTCCTATACCACGCACCCCCACCAGCTGGTGCCAGTTTGTTACACCTCGTTTGACGAGACGCTTACGAGCAACCGTATCTGGTGCCAAGCTGTATTTGCTACTTGTATTAACCCAGTTTTCTTACTGCTTCCCTGCTGTTCTGCCTGTCTGTTACTGCACCTGAGTCCCTCGCGACACGCAGCATGACAAATAGGCTATGTATTTCTGCTCTGTTATACTAGGCAGCCTATCTAGCCTATCTGTGCAGTCCAACCACTCATTTAAAATGTGCTTGTTTTTATTAGCTTGCTAACTAAAGTACATTGATGGTAAAAAACAACAACTTGGAAGTTATAATTGTTTTGATTCATAGCTCTGCACAACTCCGTAACACTCCTGTGATTATGTTAACACATATAAACTGAAACCCTGGACTGGTGCTGCTCCATTAACAGTGATAACTTTTTTGGCTGAATAAATCAAGGCAGGATCATACCAATCCCCCATTGAAGTATTCTGCCCAAAGCTGAATGTTCTCATCTCTAAAATTACAAAGTGTTTTCCCTCAAATATACTAAAGCAGAAAGAAAAAAAGCAAGAAAAAGTTCAATGGCTGTCATAATAACCATTAAGAATGCCAGAGAGCTATAGCTCTCTAGCAAAATAATTGCATAGCGACTTTTCCATTAGATTTCAGGCTGGAGGCGTCTTGCAACAGGGACCAAGAATAGGGAATATTGCAAGGATTATGATTATATGTTTTGTCATCAAATTGTTTTTTTTTTTAAACAGGCAAAACATTCAATTTATCTACTCCTGTAATAGTTTTGACCTAGCAAGGGCTCACCCATCAGGAGTGGAGTATGGGCTTGATTATTAGTGCAAGTCAAATTATGTATTAGTTTAAGCTTAAATCAAGCTGTAAGCTTGTTTAATAGAGCTGTCAGGTTTAAATACATCCTGAAGAGAAAGAGACAGATTAATGTAGATTTGCTTCAACTGAACAAGGCAAATCTAGTCTCTTGCTTTGCAGGGAAGTAGTTGCTATTGTTAATTATTCATTTCTAATTCCAGCCTGATATATTGCTATTACTAACTGAATCATAATGATAAAAATAATAATACAAATAAAGCAATTAACAGAAATTACATTTATTTACAGAAATGTGTCATTTGTTGTCTGATTATATAATCTACAAGGAAATACAAGGAAATAATAAAGTAATTCTGTAGATGATTCATACACAAACGCCACAATTGCTGACGTTTCAGTGTTGCAGTTAATGAATATGTATTACCACTATAGCCTATTGTTCTACAGTATACTGTATCACAAAGTCTTCTGGCATATATGCAAACCATTCGGCATCAATTAATGTCTCATTAGAGAACAAATTAAAAGTTCAGATACAAAAAATACTCCATATGTCCAAAAATAAAAAGCAAGCAATTTAACATCATTTTAGCATTATTTATTATATATTTTTTATATTTGGCTTTACTGCTTTCATCTTTATTACATTTAGAAGGTTGTTTGTCACTGAATAAAGAGTAATATGTTCCAAAAATGTAACTAATCATTTAAAAATGTCCACTTTAAAAACAAAATATGTCAGATGGACTTAGATGTGTTTTCATCTGAACTCTTGAAATGGTTTCTGATATTGCAGCACTGTTTAATTGTATTACATAATGTGAGATTGCTATTTGATCCACTTAATCTGACTGTATGGAACATGTTATATAAATAAAATATTATCAAGATATCAACTGTTACTGAGAATACAAACCCTGTTATTTTACCTTTGTAAATGTTGAAGCTTTAAATATTAGACACAATATGCTTATTGTTACTGTACCATACTGTACCAATTGGATTGTTTGAAAGGGCATGTTGACTGCCACAGATGGAATGGTCTGTTAGTTTCTAGAAATGTAACAATGTTCTTATTGCTGAGTTGTTTACATTGTCAGTAACGGGGGGATAATGCATGTTAACCAGTTTGATTAATGATACAGGCTACAGATCAGGCCTGCCGTGTATTTTGCTCAGGGCCTCGGACCCAGGGACTGGAGATTATCTTCATGCCGACTGCCCACCCTCCTCCTCCCTAGAGCAATTTCCAAGTCGGAACACACTATGGTGTCTTAACAACTCATCCAGTAACACCGTTTATGATGACTATTCTAATAATTACGAAATCTCTACTGTTCGTAGAAATTAACCAATTTATTATAACATTAACATTATATTTGAGGATTTAATTACAGTATATATTGCACATGTGTGTGTTAGCCCTGATAACATGATGCTGTCATTATTTCAAACAGAATATAATTTCTTACAATTGCCTGTTCACCTGTTGACAAATCTACTAATTGTTAGTCGCTTTTAGATCTAAATGTACATTTTAAGTTCCATCTTTCAATCATCTCATTATGTGCTTGCTTTAAATACAAGTAGTCGGCCACTGTACAGTGGAGGACGTTTCTGCCCACATAAATCACTTGTTTCCAATGAATATCTGTGTCCATATTGGGTTCTGCAACCATCTATTCTGGATATTTCTAGTTATGAGAAAGATTGTGCATTTAGGGGAGATATTTCCATTAGCTTAGCATACCATGTATTAAATGTAGCCTACTGTATACTGTCTGTAATATAAAATAATATACGTTATATGTAGTATACATTTTACTTAGTGTAACGTTTCGCTGGACTCGCCGGGGTAGGACGACCGGGAGGACGGACCACATCCCCAGTGCCTCACGCCCTCAC